>CAUYON010092532.1:0-13423 GCA_963573935.1 Arctocebus calabarensis
CAGACACACACAAACACAGCATGCACTTATAACAGAAGAAATGAAAATTACAGAAATTAAGTGTATAAAGAAAAAAAGGCAAGTAAACACTTGAAAAAATGCTCATCATCCTTAATTATTAGAGAAATGCAAATTAAAACCACCCTGAGATACCATCTAACTCCAGTGAGAATGGCCTATATCACAAAATCTCATGATTGCAGATGCTGGCGTGGATGTGGTAAGAAAGGAACACATTTACACTGCTGGTAGGACTGCAAACAAATACAACCATTTTGGAAGGAAGTATGGAGAAAGCTCAAAAAACTCAATCTAGACCTCCCGTTTGATCCTGCAATCCCATTGCTGGGCATCTATCCAGAAGAAAAAAAAACTTTTATTATAAGGACATTTGTACGAGGCTGTTTATCGCCGCCCAATTTACAATTGCTAAAGTGTGGAAATAGCCTAAATGTCCTTCAACCCAGGAATGAATTGGTAAGCTACAGTATATGTATACAATGGAATATTACTCAGCCATCAAAAATAATGGAGACTTTGGAGCATTTGTAGTAGCTTGGATGGAGGTGGAACATATTATTCTTAGTGAAACATCACAGGAATTGAGAAGCATTAATCCTATGTATTCAACTTTGATTTGAGGACAATTAATGACAAGCAATGACACATTGGGGCATGCAGGAAGGAGAGAGCAGACAGAGAAGGAGGGAGAGGATGAGGGAAAGAAAACCAAAAAAAAAAAAAAAAACAAAGAAAATAATGACTAACTTTCATATAAACTGGATTCAATTTTGACCAAAGTACATTGCTTAAATATTAATTTTTTAATTCAACTTGTCAATATGTTGTTGTTTAGGATATTGCATCCTCATCTATAAGTGAAACAGGCTTTGTAATTTTCCTTTATAACAATATATTTTCTCCAATTTCAATACCAGGTGTATCCAGATCAAGTAGAATGATACTGAAATATTTCTTCTTTTTTATTGTTTATAAGATTTCTGGAATTGCTTGTTTTGTAAAATCATTGTGGTCTATGAGTTTATGATAGTTTGAACTTTGTTATTTAATTTAATTCATTGCTTAATTAATGTTTTTCTATCAAACATTATACTCTGGTTAATATGTTAGCATAGCAGTATTCCCAGATAGTTTTTTGTTTGTTGGGAGGTTGGGATTTGGGGGTCAGAGTTAATACTTTGCATGAAATATCTTATTTTATAACAGTGAAATTGCTTTCTCTGTTGACTTGTGATTTTTTTTTTGAGGTGAAATTTAAGTTTTCGTGTGAGTAGTACTATTATACCTATCTTGAGTGTCTTGCTTATACTGTATCACATCATACCTTTGTTTAATTCTTAATAAACTGTTCACTTGTTAAAAAAAAAGAAAGAAAGAAAAAAAGGCACCCAATTATCTATATGAGAGTTTTTAATCCTAAATAAAACTATGATCATGCTTTATACATTCCATTCCCCCCATTCCCAGTGTTTGTTTTTCATACCTGAAGAAGCCGTCAACTCTTTAGGGAAAGACACCCAGGGAACTTTTCTGATTTTACTGAAATCTCCTAAACATGCCAAGTCTCAGGTTTTCTTTTCTTTTCTTTTCTTTTTAACATATGTAGACTTTATTTTTTTTCTGTTTTCTTTTTTAATTTTTTTTATTTATTTCTAATTATTATGTGGGTGCAACTTTTTTTTTCTTTCTTTTTGCAGTTTTTGGCTGGGGCCAGGTTTGAACCTGCCACTTCTGGCATATGGGGCCGGTGCTGTACGTGTTAAGCCACAGGCACCACCCGAAGGGTGCAAATTTTTAGATTACATTGTTCTCACTTCCAGGGTACAGTTCCAGTTGTAAAAGAGCTCAGCCATTAAAAAAGATGGAGACATTATATCTTTTACATTTACCCAGATGGAGCTCAAACATTTTCTTCTTAGTAAAGTATCACAAGAATGGAAAAATCAATAACCAATGTATTCAATACTAATGTGAAACCAATATATAAACAATAGCATGCTCATATGAACATTAAACACAAATATAGTCTAGTATGGGGACACAAGGAGGAGGGAAGAGGAAGGGGTAAGGGAGGATGATTGACAGAAGGAGGGAGGGCATATGGTAGGATCTCACCTATTGCGCAAGTCTCATGTTTACTATCTGTAAAGCTACTTATATGGGCAAATAGTGAGAATAGTATAATGGATATGAAAAGATCTTAACTTCCCAAAAATGAGCACACAAAACCAAAAGTGTAGAAAATTTTAAGAACCACTATCTAAAACTTAGTATAAAGACACACACACACAAAAGTTTTAAATACTACTGCCACATAGACAATAAATAGCAAGGTGATACTATGTAATTTCTGAAAAACACAAACACCTACATATCAATAAGAATAAGAAAAATCCAATAGAAAAAAAAAGGTTACTAATAGTTATTTTATGAAGAAATTCCAATTTCTAAGAAAGACATAAAACAATGTTAAAGTTCAAACAATGCAAGTAAAAGCAGCACATTTTATATTGCTAGGCATTGGAATAGTAACATTTAAATTCATTCCTTAATTCAATAGATAGTCATCAAATGCAAACTCAATGCCAGGCATAATGCCTAGCACAAAAGTAATCAAAAGCCACTGCTTTTGAGGATTTATGAAAGAGAATTTCATATGATGTTGGCAAAAGAATGGCTTGATAAAACCATACTGATGGAGAATTTGGCTGGATCTATCAGCATTTTAAATCATCCTTCACTCTTCCTTCTCTCACAAACCAAATTCCATGCTCCAGCAAATCCTAGATTCTTTACACCTTCTAATACCTCCCAATCTGACTCCTTCTCATTACACTTCTAAAACAATAACCTCCAGACAGCATTATCTTCCATCTAGCCTGCCATGGTCGCCTCTCCACTGGGATTTCTGCTTTCAATTGTGCTCTTCTGCAGTCCAGTTCTTTCTAAAAAGCAGCTATAGTTTTATTTTAAACATAAATTCTATCACATCACTGTTCTGCTCACAAGAATGTGACAGCTTCTCATCACTCTTAAAGCCCCAAATTCCTACTATCTGACCTTCTTCCATGCTGGCATCTAGTACTAGCCTCTGAGTCCATCTCTAGTATTGGCATCTCTAAACCCCGTTACACTGCTCATTCCACTCCAATCACATTCACTCCCTGAACCCATCCATGATGCTTCTGCCTGAGAGCCTAGTGTGGAGCACCTCACCCTACAAATTCAAACCCTCTCATTGTATCCAGACCTCCATCAAATCTTTTCACCCTGGCCTTCTCCAGGAATCCTAACTGCTAGCAACCTTGTCCTTCACATGCACACCCTGCTCATTATTCCTTCAGAGACCTTATCACTACTTGACACTGTGCCGCTGCATCCCTTTGTCTCTGTATTTTATATACACACATGTACTTGTTTGCATGTTATTTGTACTTACTGCTGCAATGCAAGATGCAAAAGTACAGGAGGTTTGTTTAATTTGCTCCGGACTACACCTCTAATTCTAGAATCATCCCTGACATAGTATTTAATGCTGCCTAGTTTTCATAATAAATGAATGAATGAATTTCAAAAGCATATAATATTTCCTCCAGCAATTCTAATATTAGAAAAGTATCTTTAAAAAAATTATACCTGAGCAAAAAGGGGTGCATATTTTGGTGGCCACCATGAAATTATCAGTAACAGTGAACACTGGGGTGACACCTTTTTGTTCACCATTATGTGAGCTGCCAAATAAATTTAAGCACATCCATCTCATATAATATAGGTGGTACAAAAAACAAACAAAGAAATAAGAATGAGGTCGACCTATATGATCTAATAGAGAAAGAGCTCTAAGCCATTGTCAAATGTAACTAAAATGTAAGTTCACTGGCACAGTTATCTTTTAAAAATCTGATTATGGATAGAAGGTGCCATATTTTACAAAGGGAATGTCAAAATATCACTATATGTAACAGAAGACAGTAAGAGTTTTTGACAGATGTATTTCTACATCCTGATTAATACCAGTTCAGACCTGTGAGTATGATCAAATGAACGAGACCTTCATTGCTATGTCATTACCTGGACCTCCAGATATCATGCTTCTCAGAGGTGGAAATTTCCTAATATTTTCAGGTAATATGCTCCAGGGTTTATCTTTAAAAGTAGTAAAACCCTCTTCTATTTTGTTGTTATATATTACCCTTTGTTCTGTCATTTATCATGTTAGAAAAAAAATAGAGCACATCCCTTATTTCTTTATCTTACTTTCAAATTTTATAAAAAAAAGTTTTATGGTCAACAAATTGGAAAATACATAAAATCCCAAAGAAAATAAAAATGTAATCTACAACCCCCAAATCAAGACATCATTGCTATTAAAATTCCTACTTGTTATATGTTTTCAGCAATTTTTCAAAGTGTAAATATCCACACCATCTCCTACATTTAGACCATTCTCTATGGGCAACACAAATATTTATTTCACCAAACATTCTATGAGCATTTTTCTCAAAACATTAAATATATATACAAATTTTCTCTTGCTACTTGCATTCTGTTGTAGTTTATACACATAATATTTATCCAACCAATCATTCATTATTCACCAATAAATACTGGGCTCTTACTACATGCTGGCTATTAAGGTATGTGCTAGGCACCTACTGCAGGCTCTTCCTACATGTCAAAGAAGAAAGAAGCTGAACAAGCAGTTATCCCAAAGGCAATGTTCTTCTTCCAATTGCTAAGCATCCTCCTCCACGTTGCTCCTTCCCCTGTACCCTCAATCCAACCTTTCAGAAAATCCTCCTGATTACACACTGAAACCCTGAAGAGACAGTGCCTAGCACATTGCCCAGGTGAGGGGCCGTTTTACCCCTGAACTTTACCTTGGAAGTGAAAACAACATTATTTAAAAAATTGGTACTCTCACATTAACTGCAAATCAAAAATAATTCAAAGCGAGGAATTATTAGGAATATTGGATAAGCTATTTGTACTACTGCACATGTTGCTGAACAAGCAATTTTATAATTCATTTTGCTTAAAAAATAAAAGCAATTTTTCAAATAAATAAATAAATGAAAGCTTTAGAGTTTGGCTCTTCACATTTAAATCTTCATTCTACCTAAAACTGATCTGTGTCTAGAGTTCAAATATATTTTAGTACTCATGAATAATCATTGTCCAAATGCAATTTATTTAATAATTTATCATTTTCTAACTGATCTGCAATGAATATTCTGTCTTAATAAGGTTTCCATTTGGGGATATAAAATAAAAAAAAACATAAACAGACATTTTTAGGTGAAACAAGCAAGAGGAAAATGCAGCTTATATTATGAAAACACATTTGGGTAAGAAATGGATATAAAATTTAGATAACTTGTTTTATGCCTTCCTTTGTTCATATATACACGTGTACACATATCTCACACATACATTTATTTACATGCATGTGTGTATACGTGTGTGCGTGATTCTTATCAAGAATCATTGGAAGAATAAATAGGAAACTAATAAAATTTGATATGTGGCGGTTGGACTGTGACTTACTGTGTATACCATTTAATATAATTTTGACTCGTGAATCATGTAAATGTATTTCTCATTAAAAATACAATTAAGATATTTAAACAGTAGGCTCAGCGCCTGTGGCTCAGAGGGCTAAGGCGCCAACCACGTATACTTGAGCTGGCGGGTTTGAATCCAGCCCTGGCCCACCAAACAACAATGACAGCTACAATGAAAAAAAATGGCCGGGTGTTATGGTGGGTGCCTGCAGTCCCAGCTACTTGGGAGGCGGAGGCAAGAGACTCGCTCGAGCCCAGGAAATGGATGGTTGCAAGTGAGCTGTGATGCCATGGCACTCTATTCATAAGGACAGCTTGAGGCTCTGCCTCAGAAAAAAAAAAAAAAAAAAGATATTTAAACAGTATAAAGTTTAGAAGTATTGCAACCAAACCCTTCCCCACTACCCCACCTATCCCACATTGGTCCACACCCTGACATGTCTTCCATTTATTATTGCAACAGCCTCTTCAATTGTCTCTTGGCTCTGGATCATCCCCCCAGCCAGTTCGTGCAGTGGCCGGAGTGATCAGGCAGAAATGCAAGTGAAATTGTTTCTCCGGTCAAGCCCCTTCAATAGCTCCCCCTCCTTTCTGGATATAAAACCCATGTTCCCATGAAAGCCTCAATGGTTCATATATTCTTTGCAGCCTCTACTGCTCAGCAACATTGGACTCCTTGCTGTTATTCAAATACATCAGATTGTTCTCCCCTACAAGCTTTCACTAAGCTTTTCTTCTGCCTAGAATGCCCTTCTCTTGGACTTCCACAGGCTTCCAATCCTCATCTCAGGCAGGCTTTGAATCACCTGTCTCCTTATCACCAACCCTTCCCTTAACACCTTATTAAACTCACTCCATCATCCTCATTCTTGATCACTACTACCTAACAGCACTTACTACCAACTGACACAGAATACACTTGACTTATTTGTTACTTGTTTGGTATAAGCACTCATATCTCCAGCACGGCAAGAATTTCCTCTTCTTATTTGGTGTTTGATCCCCATGTAGGGACAGCTAATACATAGTGTAGGCACTCAACAGATATTTAGTTATTTTATTAAATTATATTTAGTTATATTTATTAAGTGAAAGAGAATAATTAATATAAAGATCCTAAGGGCTATAGGGTAATAAAGGGACAGAGTGCAAAAACTGAATAATCAATCTCTTATTGGTGAACATTACATTTATTTAAGATATTTCACTACCATAGGTAATTATGGAATCAAAAGATGTATCGAGAAATCAGTGCATACCTGTCTGATTTCTTTCAGCATATGTCACTGATTTCTTTAAGGGATTAGGTACTTTTATACATTATAAACATCCCATAGTGCCAAATGGCCAGTAAGGAAAGTTGTGACTATTTAGCTACATAAACAATGAGTATTACATTGTAAAAATACATTCACGTGATAGGCAAAAATATTCTTTTAATCTACTATCTTTGAAAACCGATTAGTTCGAAAAGTTTTTCATTTGTTTTTTGCTAATTTGTATTTCTTCTTTTGTGACTTGCTTATAGCCTTTGTTCTTTCTATTGAAAGTTATGGGCTTTTATTTGTCATATTTCTGTATACTTTAACTCATATGTCATTACTATTTTGTCAGTTTGTCATTTGTGTGTTTACATCATTCATTTAACACACTTACATTTCAATTTTTGTTCAATTAAACTCATCAATATTTTCTGTTACTGTTCCTGACTTTGCTTCAAATATTAAAAAGGATTCACCACCTCAAAAAATGATAAAATTTACTCAGATTCTCCTCCAGTTTTATTTTTTGGCATTACTAACTTTAACTTAAGTAACTTAAGCCAGATAAAATAGCAAAATCCCTTAAATCTCATTTTCTGCTTCTTCCCCTGCCCTTCTTTCTTGAAAGCACAGATTCCCTTTTTGCAGGCATTCAACGGGTTTATTTCCCTCTGGAAACCATGAAAGGTCTCACCAATGTGGAGGAACTAATTTCAGAGGTGAGAAGTCACTACTCAGGGGAAGATGAGGACAGACCTGTGGATTCCCCCAGTCAAGGTCCTGCCTTAGCAGGGAGAGTTAAAAGCAGCCGTTTAAAGTCAGACTTCAGCTCAACTCATTTGACCACATGTCTCTCCAAGTATGGGGCGGTGCCTATTACTCAGTGAGTAGGGTGCTGGCCCCATATGCCAAGGGTGGCAGGTTCAAAACCAGCCCCAGCCGAACTTCAAAATGTAAAATATGTGTAACATCTAAAATATGTCACTTTCTTAGATGATGAAGGTCTTTTGCAGATGGTGTTTAACCAAATATATTCACTTAGCAGAAAAATCCCTGAGGTCTTACAAGGTTTTTCCCACATAATGACAGACTATTATTAAGAGAGAAGAGTCCCCTCTTTCACTGTGCCCACAGTGTGTGGGAGAAAAGGCAGTCGAAGTTCTGTTTCCTTTGACAAATAATTTACGCCAAACATTCCATCTTTATCATTACTTTGCATCAGTTCATCTATCAGAGCAGGTTTTTTAAAAACTTATTTCAGCTTTTCTTTTTAGGGAGATTTTGTATGGTTGATGCTATGTATATAATGCATTTTTAAACAGAAGTTTTCATCATTGCTCCATGACAGGCTAATCTATCCAACTGAATTTTTCTCCAAATGCATTGTGCTGAATGGAAAAACTAAACTTTATTTGTAACACCTTGAAATTTGCTTTTAGAAATCTTGCTCATACCGGATTCCAAATCAGTCATCATGATTTGGGAATTCAAGTGGAATACATTTTCTTCTACATAGAGACAATAAACAACAAGATTATAATAGTTCTTCCAATGAAGCTACCCTGTGACCACCATTTTTAAGATTTTAAATGTTAGCAATTTTAGACTTTAGGGATTTTGGTCTTTTGAGATGTAAGCATTCAGGATTATTGCATTTGGGAGTGTGTCTTTTGTGATTATGATTCAAACTCAACTTCAACATATGAATTGTAGATGTCAGAAGTATTTGGCTAAAAATCAGCCCATTGTACGTGGGGACTCTGGGGTTCAACTGACTCCCTTAAGCATTGAGCACACAGATCCAGCACCCAACCTCGCTCCCTTACTCTGATGACCACATACCTGTGGATCCAGTTCTATTCCTCAAAGAATGATGCTGGGAAAACAAGTGATCATGGTCTTTGTGTCCCAAAGACAGTACAAGGTCAGACAATTAAGTTAGTGAACTCTTCCTAGAAAAACTGCTATATCCTCCTTGCTAAATACCACTATGATCACCTTCAAAGGACTCCCTTTAGGAAGCTGTGCACCTACACCAGCACCTAGTCCACCCTTCAAAGCACTTTTTCAGGATGAGTTTGTGACCTTAATTGTCAGACCTCATCGTATCAGCAAGGGCAAGAAATTGAAGGACAACAAAACTGAACACCTGCTAGGAAGTCACAAAGCGCCACAGGGGCAACTCCCTCTTTTTTATAAATTTGGCTAAAAGCCATAATAAAATGGAGGGAAAAAATATTAATGGCACAGAAGAGCTAAGACCCACTGACTCTAAAAAGCAGATAAAAATTATAGTTGCAATCCCACTTAAGCCAGTTTGGCCGCACACTCTGATTTCTAGTGGTCACCAAAGAAGATGGAAATGTGGTCAAAAATAAAAAAAGCTAAGCCAGGCACAGTGGTGTGCATCTATAAGCCTAGGTCCTTAGGAGGCTGAGGCAGGAGCATTCCCTGAGCTCAGAAGTTTGAGGCTAGCCTAGGCAACATAGTGAGACCTTTGTTTCTAATAAATAAGTAAATAAAGCCAGGCATTATCTAAAGATATAAAACAGATTTAAATCAGTAACATACTACTGATAGAGAAAAGAGTCCAGCATGAACTCGACTCAACTTCAATTTGTAGAGAGATGACCAGGTGTTTCAAAGTGAGAATGAGAGAGGAACGCAAGCAGTAGGAAAGGTAAAAAATTACAGAAAGCAAAGAGATGGAGTTGGTCCTTGTGAAATCCACCTGGGTTTGCTAACTGGCACTCATCCTAGTGAGGCTTCTATTCTCTCACAGAGGCTGGGAAATATGAGCCCTATATTCAGGTGTTGGCTGGAACAAGCAGGAAATCCTTCTGACAGGTCGAGTGTGCTCAATCAGTCACTTTATAAGGGGATCTAGGATCATCCTAGAGATGCTGGCTGTTAGAAACCACATTTGTGTTTGTTCAAATCTTTATGGGCCAATGTTGACGACTAGTCAAAAAGAAGATTCCAAGCAGCCTGGCTCGAGTCTACTCAAGGGAAGAATCTCTGTTAATGCTCAGAATTCACTACTGTTTCATGATTTCATTATTAGAGTTAACAGAAACAAATCCCAGCCCAAATTCTTTTTCTTTTTTTTTTTTGAGACAGAGCCTCAAGCTGTCGCCCTGGGTAGAGTACCATGGCATCACAGCTCACAGCAACCTTCCATTCTTGGGCTCAAGCAAGTATCCTGCCTCCACCTCCCAAGTAGCTGGGACTACAGGCATCCGCCACAATGCCCAGCGATTTTTTGGTTACACCCATCATTGTTTTTTGGCAGGCCCAGGCTGGATTTGAACCTGCCAGCTCAGGTGTACATGGCTGGCACCTTAGCCTGTTGAACCACAGGCACCGAGCCCCAAATTCTTTCATATAGTCAGACAGGTACTAGCAACTATTCATTGGCAAGAAAGCATAAACAAGTTATACAATTTGTTCTCCATGCTCAATGAAGCCACTTTAGGTGGACCAGGTACAAAAGGTTCAGTTGAAACAGACACAGTGAGAGAGTCCCAAGGTGGGATTCTGCACCTGTAGGGCGGCACCAAGCAATCAGAAATTCTCCTTAACCAAGGAGACCGAGAACCAGTTAGGGAATCAAGCTATGATGCTCATCCCTAAAAAGACTGGTATAGTCCCCTACACAATTTTATGCCTTGTTTGTAAAAGGGTAGAGCATCTCTAAACTATTTTAGTCAATTCATATGTTCAAAATGTGTTTAATTTCGTGAGAAAGAACCAAACCCTATTTCTAACATCCATCATACTAATCAACAAACGCTAAATTCAGCAACAGGAAACCCAAATTTGGAAGCAATATGCTAAATCATAGGATATCAGAAGTTGATCAAAGGGATACAGAATGCAAGGACATACAGAAGTTGCTTTTGGACTGGGTCCCTCTCACACTACACCACCTGCCACTGCTTAGCTGCACCACTGACCAGCACATACCAAGGTCACACAGACTGTAAGCACTTTAAATTCAGTTGCAGAGACTGTAAAATATGTTTAATACAAAGTGAACTCCTAGCAATAGGGAACACACCACACATGGGGCTAGGACTTCTGGGTTCTGATGCTAAGGCACTCATGTAAGTCACAGCTTCTCATGGGGCCTCATTTTCCTCACATAACAAATAAAAGGCTTAACTTAGATCAGTGTTTCAACATTTTTTTATTTCATGGCACACTTGAACCTATAGTTAAATTTCCACAGCACACCTAAATTATGTTGAGATAAAAAAAGAGTAAAAAATTATATACTTACTGTGCTTTCAGCTTTTTTTGAAAATAGTTTAATTAATGTTTACCAAAAATTTTCATGGCATAGCTAAGATTTTCTCACAGCACACCAGTGTGCCATGGCACACCATGAAAATTCCTGATCAAATTTCTCAGAGTTGTCCTACAGAAACTTACAGTTCTATGGAGAATCTACAGGAAACATACAAATCTGTGATTCATGTCATTCAGTTGCAAGGTGTTTTTTAAAGAAAGAATAGAAAATCTGATGTGCGTACACACACTCACCAAAATTCAACAGAGACCAGTGCTACTAGACTAGTGTTTTTATTCAAATTATTGAATAATTATGAATGAATTATTCAAATAAAAACACTAGTCTAAAAACACTGGAGTTTTTATTCAAATCTTAGCATTAAGTTTCCCTAACCACATCTGTAAATGATATATACTCTATAAACATGTGATGGAGGAGTTAAGCTGTAGCTTGACCTATTTATTTTTTTATTTAGGCATGTTAACTCATGTAAAAGTACGTGAGGAAGGACATGACTGGAGGACATAGGTAATATGCTCAGTTTAATGCCAGGAAAGGCTTAAGAATAGATGCTCTCATCCCAGAATAATTGTCAGTTATGCAATAGAAAGTGAGTACCTGATCAAAATTCTAGTAAAAGTCTGAGTTTTTATTTTAAAGATAGAATTATTTTAAGTCCTGGGTCTTTTTATCTAATGATTTCTTTTCCCCAAGCAAAAAATAATAAATTGCTCTAAAGCTGAAAATGGATATACATCACCAGTTAAAAATCAAGTTGATAGAGAACAGTGAATTGATGAGGCTCAATTGTCAAAATGTGTAATTATCACCAGATGATTCTTCAACAAAACTTGATTCTATTCACAGCTGCATACAAAATGAAAGCAGTACCTCTCAAACTCACACAACACAGCTTGAAGATAAGAAACTATGATGGTACATGACCTGGGTCTTCTATGGATTTTACACAGTAAAATTTTGCAAAATAATTTTGACTCTGAACATACTCCAGTGTAAATCTGAAACAAAACATAATAAACATGTAACTTAACCTCAAATTTTTTCAACAATAATTAACAGTCAATTTATAGGAAAACATAGCCAAATTTATAACTAAGAATAAAAATGTATAAACTTTCATCCTCATATATTGTTCTCTTTCAGGTCAGGGAGAAGTTGTTAGAAAAAATAACAGCTAATAGCTTTTCCCTTGGCTTTTAATATGAACAAATAAACTAGATAGTGTTCATGACAAAGGCAGGGACTTTGCTTGGTCAATTGCTTATCTCCAGGACCTAATGCAATACATAGTAAGTACCAAATAAATGTTTCTTGAATGAATAAATGCATGAGTAAGTACTAAAGTTGGTACAGAAATATATTTAGTTTTATAATCAGGGCTCAAAGAAGAATCCAGATATGCACATCATCTGATACATACTCATACATGCTTGAAAATTTGGTTCTAAGCCTGTGAAATCTTTATGTTGTAACCAAATGAGCATATTGATTTTTGTGGCTATCTTCATTTTGTTTATTTTTATATGATAATCTCATACCAGTGAGAACAAATGAAATGAAAACATATCATTAATAAAATACTGAACATACACACAATAGGAGAGGTAATATTTAAATGCACAGATCAGGGATCTGAAATCTATGGCCTATGAGTCAAGTCCAGCCCTGCCCATTAATTGATGTCCACATGTTTTTAGGCTGTAGTATCAGAGTCAAATATCTGCAACAGAAACAGTATGGCCAACAACTCAAAAAATATCTATAAAGTGGCTTTTCAGAGGAGCTCATCTACCCAGCTAAATTTGCATATGCCATCAATTAAGATAGAAGAAATATAATGATAGCTATACTAAAAAGTAGTTGAATATCATCTCTTTTAAAAGCTATTGCCGACATGGGGGGAGGAGCCAAGATGGTGGCCGAGTAACAGCTTCCTTGCAACTGGGCTTGGTGATACTGGGGAGAGAAGACTTCAGGCATCTCTGGCTGGCAAGATCTGCCAAGAAACATCCCTTTGGGGACACAGGGAGACAGCGTGAGACTTCTGAACCCCCTGAGGAAGGCGGAAGCAGTGGAGATCTGGCAAGTGGTTGCATGTGTTCGTTTGGTCTAATCCTGCCGGCAGCTGTGACTACAGCACCAGTGAGATTGCGAACTGGAAAGGCCTTACCTGTGAGCTGTTTGGGTTTCTTTTGGACTTGGCACTCGGTTGAACTGCCTTGAGAGAACTGGGGCAAGAGTGCGGAGGTATTTGAGTGTTG
>CAUYON010092537.1:0-30656 GCA_963573935.1 Arctocebus calabarensis
AAAAAAAAAAAAAAAAAAAGAAGACGAGTATGAGCAAGGTAAGATTCCCCCTGTATCTAGTATCTACTAAAAATAGAAAAACTAGCTGGATGTTGTGGCAGGCACCTGTAGTCCCAGCTACTTGGGAGGCTGAGGCAAGAGTTTGAGGTTATTGTGAGCTATGATGACACCAAGGTACTCTACTCAGTGAGGCTCTATCTAAAAAAAAAAAAGAAAAAGCAAATAAAATAAAAACTACAATTTTTTCTGCTATTTTTATTTTAAATGACATGCTAAATAATACATTAAATTTAAGATGTACACCTGGTGGAAATTCTTGCTAAAGTCCAATAAAATTGTCAGTGTAGAAAACACACAGAAAAAATCAAAAGCTGAATCAGGTTTACAGCACCAATTATTTTTTCTAAAACTGGTAATATACCCATGAAATGACTACACCCCTGACCTTGTCTGAGTCTAAGACCTAGAGTTCTTTCCACCTGGGGATTACACTCCGTGAGGAATTCCTCTTGACGAAAGCCTCCCAGACTACAGGCTTCCCTCATCACTCTTGCACAGCATACCATCTTATTTCTGAAACTACAACAAAGTTTTTATTATTACTGTCAGATGTACCTCTTTAAATTTCACAATTTGCAAATTATTTCCCTATCTCCACAGATATGACAATATGTATATCCTTAATTAAAAGCCACAGATGTCATTTTGGGGAGGATTAACAATGTACAATTTGATTTTCATGATTGTACTCACAAGGATGTCAGTGTAGGACTGTATTGGAACATTTGGAAAGAGCGTTATCTCTCTTGTCAATTTTAGAGAAAATACTCTTCACCAGGTAAGGTTGCTCACAGAAATAGTCATTTTGCAAACTAAAAGCATGACTACTTTCTGTTTCAGCAAGAACTTTTTCAGCCTGTTCTGAGGCGAATTTCCTGAGCCCAGAATGTCTAATTTTAAATTCATAGAGAAAACCTTTTAGACTTCAGAATAGATTTTCATAGATGTTTAGACTTTTAAATGCAACCACGCTTCTCTAAATAATGGATTACACTAGGCAATTCCCCATTACTATTACAGAATGACTGTGCGAGACAAGGCTACCCACATTTCTGAAACAATCAAGAATTTTGTCTTTTTAATGTTTCTCTAAAGTACATTTCCTTCCATCAGAAATGTGTACTTGGTTGGAAAGAATTCCATTACAATTCACAAAACTTGTTTTAACTAGATGGTTGGCAGATTATTTGTGCTTCATTTAAGAATTTGGCTGAATATTTGTGAAGTTGCAATAAAGGAAATCTTTTAAAGAACCACAACATATCTGAGGCATTCCTGGATTCACTTTATCTTACATATTTTCCTCTTCTGATTTTTGTATTAATTTTCTAAATTCTTCCTACCTTCTGTATTGTGTGTTTTCCTGTAAGCATCCTCAACTCTTCCATGCATCATAAGAGAATGTAGGTAACCAAATGAAGAGATAAAACAGCAAGCACATTACTGGATCAATATTTTTTTAATCTAAAATGTATCTCATAATTTTTTTTTCTTGGACTCTTACAACTGATAGTGGTGTATGAAACCTTCCCCTTCTGGGCACCTGGCAGGAGCCTAAGTGCGAACTGAGACAAGCCCCAAGGGCTTAGTGCTCCTCTGCAATGGCTGCAGGCTCCGCTGCCGAAAGAGATCGCTAAACTAAAGCGCTTAATAAATGGATCACCCTGGTCAACCCACTGCCTCCCTAACACACAGAAGAGGCTTGGGAATAGAAGGCCAAGAGGCAAGGCCAGGAATGGAGAAGGGGTGGGGGCAGACCCACAACAAAAAAAGGGTGGGCCCTAGATAGAAGTTCAGAGTCACACACAAACATATTAAAAACTTCTATTCTGTCTTCCCTAGTTCCCTACAGATCGTTCTTCAACCTTAGGCCAAATATCACTTCCTTCAGGAGGCCTTCCATGACCTTCTAAATTTGGATGAACTCTTGCCAGTACCTTCTAGAGACCTGTATTGTCCTTTTTGCAATATTCAGGCATTTACTCAAAAATATTTGTGGAGCCCCTGCTGTATGCCAGACATGCACTAGTTATGTGACAACACAAACAAAATTCTGCTCACCTCCCCAAAGTTCCAGTCTCACCTGGTGATCTCCCTGTTCACTCAGAAGCCCAGAATATGTATGGACTCCATTCCCTCCCTCACTCCTCACACTGAATGAGTCACTAGTACTTCTGAATTCTCTCCGTCCCTACCGCCACTGCCTAGTACTGCCCATCCTCTCCCTTGCAAAGTGTCCCAAGCCTCCATCTGGTTTTCCAGCCTGCAATCACCCTTTCCAATGCAATGTTCCACCTGCACCTGCAGTTCCCAGAATGAAAAGTGGATCACGACACTTTCTTGTGTCAAACCAGTCTAGGGTCCCCAGCATATCTAATGATTTGACACCAGCCTACTTTTCCCCTCAGCTCCCATATACTCCCACCTGTACTGTGCTTCTGCCATATTAAACTATCTGCAGTTCCCCACCCATGTTCTATTTTTTTATGCCAACCAATGACATCTACCATGGTTCCAGGCAACCACTATGTACCTAATAATATTGGTTGACTAAAAGAATAAACAAATGAAGGTATTTATGTTCTTTATGCGTACTAGGCCTTTTGCTTGACTTGTCTTTTATCTCCAATTGTCAATGTTGTTATCACCTGTATATCGCAAAAGCTTAACATTCATTGCATCTGTAACCTAGGAAATGCTAAATAATGTTTTCAGAAAAAACAGATGAACCAATCACCTACCTTAGCTTAGGACACAAAGTAGAATATAAGAAGGCAGAAAGCAATGATTTGAAGAGGCCCAAATGCTTTCGTAAATTTCCTTCAGGAAATAAACTATGCAGGTCTTGAGAGGCAAAATAAGAATAAATTATTAGTGACCCCAAAAAGAAGACATGCCCTTCTTGTTTCATTTTGTTTTTAATTCAGCTAATATTGATTGAGGTAGCATAAAGGTAGCACTGTGTAATGGAAATAGAACTGTCCTGGGAGTCAGAGGACCTGAAGTAAATTTGAGTATTGGCTCTACCTCTAATTAGCTGCATGGCCTGGATTCAGCTGCCTTAGAAGCAAGCCCACCCCTTGGACTTCTATTTTTGTGAACAATTGAATCCTTTTTTTTGCTTTACTTGGGTTTCTGACTCTTGAAACTAAAAGAGCGCTGACTAACATTCCGTTCTTATTGTCTCTTATGGTTGCATTACTATGTGAGTAAGCCAAAAAATGCCATAGACGAAGCATATTTTGATTATTGCAAAGCACTTGGCTAAAGTCGCTTATATTTATAAAAGAGAAAAAACATCCTCCATTGTTCACTTAGATGGTTCTGAAGCTTACTGAACCAATATATGCAAAAAGTTGTAATTAATGAATGAATCTGCATGGAGAGAAGCCTCTGTGTCATTATACAGGTCCCTGGGCCTGTCCCTATTCTGTTTATTGTCAATAGGCACTTATAGAAACAAAAGGGGTGCTTATTAGACTTCCAGATCTCTCAAAGCTAGAAGAAATAGTTAATATAATAGATGTACAAGTCAAGACTCAGAAGTTTAAAAAGGAAAACAGAGAAAATGCCCATTTGGGGGCACAGGTCTCTGAAATAATGAAATGACCCCTTTTCCCTCCTTTTTCCCCAAATACATTTGGACACATTGTCTACCTTAGGAAATTAGACTCTTCTGTTTTTCTCTTTGGTTTTTATGGCTTGAAGTTTCTTGTCTACTTGTGTGTTTTTATTTTACTTTGTGCAAAGGGTATTGTTTCTTAACGGTAACTATTCTTGGAGTTATTTGGGAAAGATGCCCGTTTGTGATTAATTAGCTTTTTGATTACTGTGTGTTTAAGAGCCTTGAGGCATGTGCACCTGAAAATTACACTGTATTAATATTAACATAATGAAATTAAAATGATTTTATGTAACTATATGATTAATGTTTATTCTGGAAATTATTTAAGTATAATTTATAGGTTATTTCTCACCAGCACAAATGCTTTCACTCTTCCCATTTTCTTATGCATGAAAATCTCAAGATGTCTTAAATCCCTTCTCATGTACAAAAATCTTCTCTTGGCATCTTTTATTCTTTCTTGTTATTGCTTCTGCCCCTGTCCCTTTCCTATTATTTGCTGATTTAACTCACACTCAGGCCTGTTTGGGGCTGGTCCAGGATGCTTGCAGTCATCCTCGTCACTATGTCTTTGGAATAAAGGGACCCTCAGTACCTTCTGAGCTCAGGGGAGAGTATGGAGAATAACTTGGCTCTGGCCCTTATGTCCTCATAAGCCCTGAAGATGGAGAGAGAGGAGGAGATATCACATCTGCCCCAGTGGTGGGCTCTGACTGTGTATCTAAAATGCCTAGCACAGAGGGGTTCCTGGACATTTGCCCAGCCATTAATAAGCAGTGGTTCATTTCCTGTCTGACTACTCCTTTTGCAAGTTCAGCTTCCCCAGTGAATCCCCAGAAGGGAGGGAGGATGGTGGTGAGGCTCGGGAATAAAGCTGGAACCTTCTTACTACATACGTGGTCAAGCTCATCAGCTTGTTTCATCACTTGTGCAGCAAACATGGTTTAGTGTACTAGGCTCCCTACTAGGCACGGGGATTACAAAGTGAGTAAGACACAGACTCTGCATTCAAACAGCTCACAATCATTTCACTCATCTAACAGCCATTGCATACTTGTGGTGTGCAAGGCCCTGGACAAAAGGCTTTTGGGACCTTAGGGACTTTAAAGAGGGACAGGCCAGGTTGTGGAAAAGAAAGGATCAGAGAAATGCTCTTTGGGGTCTTAGGGAGAGATGCCATAGCTCTGACCAAATTCCATGGAAGGGGCCTAAGCAGGATGCTGCCCTGTAGGAGAAAACAAAGGAACCAAGCAGAGTGTCCCCTAAGTGGCCATCTAATTCACCTGCAATCTCTGAGGGCAGAACACTAAAACATTCCATTCTACAGATATCCACAGAATTACCAAATTAAAAAAAAAATTAATGTGAGACAAAATGTTTGTTTTCTTTTTAAAAAGGGAACAAAAAACAAGCCAACAAACAAAACTCCCCAAACCCTACCCTTTGGCTCCCTGTGAAAACCCTGCAGCACTGCCTTCTTGCCGTCTGTCTGGATGACATTCTCCGTGTTCTCCAGCTCAACACTGCCAGGCCTCGCAACACAGAAAGCTAAAATTACAGTTAACACCACCAAACAGAGCTCCACGTTTAATGAGAAAACAAAATTGGGCGACATAATGTATTCTGAGTAACAGGAAAATAAACCAGAAATGATGTGTATATATAAACACATAGAGAAGTGTACATATGTTATGTTTTAGTATATTTAGATGTTGTGCATAATGCGCTTCCCAGTAACCTGTTTTTTAAAAAACAGCACACTCCAGCAGGTATCTGCATAAAGAAACCACCTACTTTGTGAGGAGACTGCAGTGCTGATGCTCAGCCCACCTGCCCATGTCTTTATCTCTCCCACTTCAGCATTGAGCTTGACTGAGTGCCCTCTTGACATCCTTTTCCTACTCATCACCTACTCCCTTGGAAAAGTGAGCTACTCACAAGGGACTGGGATGTCTTACCTTACCTTTATGAACCCATTTCCCTGCACCTGCACCCGCACCCATCAAGTCTGTCCCTCATTTTTCAAGTTGCCCTGAAATTGTAAAAACCTGGGCCAGTATGTGCTCTACCATGATCAGCTCACTTCTGCAATGTGTTCGCTGAGATTTCTGTGTGACATTTTCATCAGCTGTGTGATGTAAGCTAGGAGCCATTCAGCAGAGGGCCAGCGGTAGGCACCAGTGGGTCATCCTGGAGGTCCACCTCAATGAGTGCTGGCATGGATGGAACTGGACAAAGCTGGATGTTTAGTATCTCAGGAAGAAAGTGCTCATGGCAATTTTGATTGGGTGAAATAAAATCTTGGTTACAAGGTCACTGGTCTTTACCCAATATCTACTTCTATTCTTTAAAGTTAAAAATATTTTTCTTCCTTCCATCAGGAGTTGGCAAACTATGGTTCATGGAGCAAATATAGCCACACCCAATCATGTATGCATTGTCCTGGTTGCTTTCCCCACACAATGGCAGACCTGGGTTCTGACAGAGACCGACTGGAGACCAGCCCACAGAACTCAAAATATTTACAATCTGGCCCTTCACAGAAAATGTTTGCTGACTCCTTCCTTACATTTATCACCAAATACTGTCATTTCTTCCTCCAAAAATCGTTTCATTTTCTCAGTGCCCCCTCATTTTCAATGATAGCACTATGATTCAAGCTCTCCACCTCACAGTGTAGAACAGCTTTCCAGTCCAATCCACCCTGCTGGCAGCTGCC
Source organism: Arctocebus calabarensis (assembly GCA_963573935.1). Classification (NCBI taxonomy): domain Eukaryota; kingdom Metazoa; phylum Chordata; class Mammalia; order Primates; family Lorisidae; genus Arctocebus; species Arctocebus calabarensis. The sequence continues at coordinate 6,405 of CAUYON010092537.1, forward strand.
TGGCTGTCTTCTGGTAACTTACTGAATCCACTCAAACCCAAGCCTCAGAAATTACATGCTCTTGGTTTCCACCAGAGCCAAGTTGCAATGTTACTTTCCAGGGCCCTCTATTCAGATTTCGGTCTCACTTCAGCGCTCTGCCCGCTGGGTTCTCGGCCTCCACAGTGCTCACACCCAAGCTCTTCTCCACTACTGCACCAGCTGCTGCTGCTTCTCTACCCCGCCAGCTCCTCTGCTCTCATTTCCTCCAGAGATCTTCCCACGATCATCTGCAGATTCTCTCTTGCCCTCTCCACATTCTGCCCTTTGGGTCAGTCCCTGTAGCCAAGTACTCATTCACTGGAAGGTCATTTCTTGCTATATATATTATCACTCCCTTTATAAATTCTAATAGTGGCAAGAAATAAAGTAGCATAAAAGACTACAAGAGAGATTCTGTTGAGAAGACTTCATTTTGGGGATGATCCCCTTTTAGATGTGGTATCCAAAATTATGCCAGATCTGAACACGTGGACCACCCACACTCCAGCCGAAAATTCCTGGCAGTGCACACTGTACTTTTGGGTTCTATCGCAGATTTAACTGCTTTTAAGATATTTCACATTTTTGGCCTTTTATCTACTTGAAGACTTAAAAACTCTCCATTAGAATATATACCATACATTGCAGTGGTAGGTAATCTGTAGAGTAACTGATACCTGATTGTGAGATATAAAAGTAGACCCTGCTGTGAAAAAGCCTCAGAACTTGTTCACTTTTTTCCATCTGCATCCAGAAACCCAGAACTATTTATCATTTCCTTATCAGATACTCTGTGATTGGGAAGAAAAAAAAAAAAAACTCCTCCAGGGAGGCAGGTGCTTTGGCTGCACATACATTTAAGATCATCAGTTCTCAACCTGTGGGTCGCAACCCACAGGAACTGTATTAAAGGGTTGCAGCATTAGAAACCACTAGTTTAGATGGTCAAATTTTAACATAAATGCTCAACATTTATGATATAGTCCTAGAATTCTAACAAAGTAACAAAACCTTGCTATAAAACCCCTAAGAATCAAGGATATGCCAGGTTCACCCCAGTAGGTCATAGAGGCTGACCTACTAACTAGGAGGCCATGATAGCCGAGTTGCGCCAAAGGAAAATGAGCCTAATTTAGAAATTAAGCTCAAGTTACAATTTCTGCCTCCCTTGAAAGCTATAACCATTGTCAATGAATTTCTCTGCCTTCCCTATGTTCTCTTAAAACCATCGCAAGCTCCATCCTTCTAACCCAGCCCGACAATTACTTACTCTTGGCTGGGAACTTTCACTTTTAACAGCTTTTTTCAAACATAAATGAAAGCACCAAAAATTAATAGCTGAAAGGAGATAAAAAGGAACACGCTTCAAACTCTCTTTAGCCACTACAAGTCGAGAGGAGCTAAACATCAGTCTTTAAAAAAAAAAATAGCTTCCTTTTTATGAACAGGTACAACATATGTAGGAGATGACTCCTAATACCTCAAATGGGTTGTGAGCATAAAAATTAAATATGTGCCCAATTCTTAAGTAAATGTGAGCTGGTGTGACCAAAATTAACAATGGGAAAGCCAGTCAGGTGTGAAGTTAAGTGACTGCTATTGTCAGCCACACTGTTAATGCGCTAGGAGCCATCACTTTTTTGTTGAAAAATTTTAAAACCTCTGTCTTTGAAGGGCTGCGGGTGCTGTATTCACAGAGAAGGTAGGTGGCAGAAAGGGGTTAAAGAGGTTAGGTATCTGTGTGAATCAGTTTTTAGAAAGATCTGAAACTCCAAAAAGCATTGTGTGTGCACTCAAATGTGCAAAACTGGAAAAAAGGCATCCTGTGTTGAGAAATCAAAGCAATTTACAGTAGACACACATCCAGGAAAAGGGGGCAGTCTTTAAATATATAGTTAGCCTTTTAGCCTCTCTCTGTGGAAAACTCTGGATTGCCAAAAGCAACACTAAAGATTTATTGTTATAGGCAGATGTCCCCTGCTATCTTATTGTCATGAACTTTTAGAGTGATCCTCCTCCTAACTGTTTTCACAAATGTCTCGACAATCAACCACTGTAGCAGATGTTGCTCTTCTCACCAGTTGCCACATCTATTTGCTGAATATGCTCTGTCCCCCCCAGGCCCCAAGCATCATTAGCAATGCTATCAATATTTGTAAATGCTAGTTCTCAGGAGTGATACACATTGGAATCTCAGGCAATGGCAGGAGGCCCTAAAGATAAACCAGAGAAGCTTATTCAAACACATAAGAAGGAAGCTCACAGAATTGTAAATGGAAAATAATATGGTTGTTAAGAAAGACTGACCCATTTGTGGGTTGATGAGCACTTGGGTTGTTTCTACATGTTGGTGCTTATGAACTGAGCTGTGATCAACATTCTAGTATAAATGTTCTCATGGTAAAATGATTTTTTTCTTTTGGGTAGATATCTAGCATGGGGATTGCAGGATCAAAATGGAAGGTCTACTTTTAGCTCTTTAAGGATTCTCCATACTTCTTTCTAAAAAGGTTATATTAGTTTGTGATCCCACCAACAGTTTATAAGTTTCCGTCTTTCTGTATCATGCCAGCATCTGCAGCTTTGGGATTTTGTAAAGTGGGCTAAATAAACTATGGTATATGTATACCATGGAATACTATTCAGCCATAAAGAAAGATGAATTTGCATTTTTTGTATTTACCTGGATGGATATGGAGAACACCCTCCTAAGTAAAGTATCACATGAATGGAAAAGCAAGTATCCAATATACTTAATACTAACATGAAACTAGTAGGTGAACAACTATATGCCCATGTGAATGAAAAACACAATTAAATTCAAGAAGGGGTAAGGGGTAGACAAGGGAGGGAGTAGGGGGAGGGAGATTTGTGTGCTCTCACCTAACAGGCACAATGTAGAGGTATATGGCCCTGGGTGAAGGGCTCAACTACAATTTGGACTTTACCTAAAAAACAGTGTAATGTAATCACATATATCCTTGTATTAATCTGAAATTAAAAAAAAAAGGCTGACACCCACACCCACCCCAGCCCCATGCTCTCTACCTGTCTCCATTTGAATGTTGCACATACAGGACTAACTGTGGGGTATTTATCAGTCCTGAGAGTCAAGGTTCAGGCTTCAGTCTGGACTTGTGATGGGGTACCTATTTCCTGTTGGCCTTCCCTTTCCATTTTCAGAGAGACTTCCATTATAGTGACTCTCCTGACCTCTTGCCCTGCCCTTCACTGAGTCCCCCTAGGAGAAGTAAGTAACCTGATAGGTCCATATTTCTGAATTTCTGAATTTTAAAAGGAGCTAACCTTTTAAGAGCTCAAGTAGTGGGAATTTGCTTTTTTCTCCCATGCTCTACACCTCAGATAGATGAGAGGCTATACCTGTTGTACAGACTCCACCATTTTCTTGGTTGTGCTGGAAAGGAGGGGAGGGAGTGATGGAAGGAAGGGACAGCAGGCACTCTTGATAGAGATGCAAAGCCACCTGGTCTAATCAGTTTAAGAAAAATAAAGATGATATTCTGCTTCTTCTGCTTGCTTTGATGTCTTAGTATTAATTTGCTTTAAAAGTCAGGAGGTCTGATTACCAGTGACAGGAAGAAAACTTGAATTTACAATACCAAAAGGTTAATAAATAAGTTTCTAAATTTTATAATGGGTGGTGGAACCTAAGAGGTACCTCAAGAAAAACTGTACCCAGGAAAGCAAAAGTAAACATATCCTGCCTCTCATTCTGCATCTGCTTTCTTCTTTTTCTCTCTACAGACTGGTTATCTCTGTTCCTTGAGTATTACATAAAGAACAGATGAGATGTGTGACCACTAAATGTTCTCATTACATCCTATAGTTTTAGCCACTCAAGAGAGGTGGTACTATTTTTTGTCTTAAATTGAAAGTCTTAGCCAAAAATGATGATCCTAGATAGTCAGCTGTCTAGGATGGAGTGATGCTGATCAATTATGGAATAGGAACAGGGAGAAGCAAAATAGCTAAGGCACAGCCAGACTTTTAATATCAAGCCAATGAGTCAAGGAATCATTAGGGCAAAGAGATTCTAGGCTCCCACACCCTTAAATCTCATCCCAACATTTTGAATTCTACCATGTTTTAAACCTAACAAGAGGGACTCTACCTAACAAATTCAAATATTGTGACTTGGTTGTTTGTACCCTGACATTAACCTGAAATTTAAAAAAAAAAAAAAAAAAAAAAAAAAGACTCACCAAGCCATTAATGAATAAAATATCCATATAATTTGTCATTCCCACAAAGACACTTTTGAAAACAAAAGTGGATAATATAAATAATCAAAACTTATTATTTTTAAAATATTTATGGACTAACAAACTGATTTTCTTATATAGATAGATCTATGTAATCACTTTAATTCAAAAGTTCTTTTTGAAAGTAAAATTCTTTCTTTAAAAAATTCTATGCACGCACCACTGGCTGGGTAAGCCACCAGGCCCCTGTCCAGAATGCAAGGGTGACCACTGGAGGGTAGCCGGTCCCTAGAGGCGAAGGCCTCCTGGGATAGTGACCCCATCGGAGCCCAAACTGGACTGAGGGTGCCTGGGGCAAATACTCATGGCTCCAGCTTGTGTCATCACCCCTCAAGAGCTCCAGGTTTGCCTTATAGTGGAGCGCCAGGAGAGAAAATTTCTTTTGGACACTGGAGCAACCTTTTCTGTACTTCTCTCTAACCCTGATCTTTTATCTCCCAAATCCATAACTATATAGGGGTGTCTGGAAAGCTGGTTACCAAATTTTTCTCCCAGCCTTTAAGTTGCAATTGGGATGACTTGCTGTTCTCTCATGCCTCCCTAATCATGCCTGAAGTCCTGCTCCCCTTTTGGGGAGGGACATACTAACTAAAATAGGAACTTTTCCCTCCTGGAGATCTAGTCATGATCACAACTCTTCCCTCTAATTCACCTTCCCTAACCCCAATTTGGGAAGTCCCCTTTCCTGTTATCTTGTTTTCTTCTACAGCTATTAAAGTTATAGGAGTCGATTCCTGCATACACCATTCACAAGTAAAATCCTGGAACCCCCATCTTCTGCGGAGGCAGACAATGAAGATAGCCAACCACAGACCCACATTTGTGAGCCAAAAGAAAGTTTGAAGTCATTATTTAGGAAACAGCAAGAAAAATCCTAATATGGGTTTCTTTTAGCATCACTGAATAAGTGCTTCTGACCTGACGCTGTTCTATCTTTGCCTATTACTGATTATACTAATCAGATTTATGTTTTCCAGAAATGTCATGAAGCCACAAGCAATAAAGATGGTTCCAGTCCATGAACCCCTGTATCACTCTCCCTCCAGAGAAACCCTAACTGTCCCCGCTATCATCGCCTGATTCAATAGGAAGAAGTTAGATGGAGTCTTCGCCCCTTTTCCCTAATAGCAGTTAGACTTTCTACTCGGAGAGCGAGAATTGATGCAGGACATTTGGCGCCCCAGCCAGCTCAGCGGAGCTGGCAGACCTGCCGCCTCCTCCTTGGTGGTATTGGTGCTGCAGCAGCAAGCTTAAGAACCAGCGGGCTGGATGACAGGCAAGGAGGGGGACCTCCAACCCCCACCGGAGGCTCCAATAGCCCAAAAGGCCAGACAACTGCTGAGGAGACACCTGTGCCTTGGTGTCTCCTTCACTTTACACTTAGGACTAAATGTGGAACCCCCATTTCTTATGCCTAGGTCAATTTCCTATTGTTTTCCTAGGCCTCAATTCCATGAATGGACAATGTCCATTCATTGATACATTCATTCACTTTGCCCAGGTGGAAGGGACTGTATTCGTTCATTGATACTATTCATTCACCTTGCCCCTGGTGGAAGGGACTGTGTTCATTCGTTTCCTGGCCAAGGAAGCCATACATCTATATATACCCTGAGACTAAAAGCCTAAAGGGGGAGACGGGAAAGACCGGGAGAGAAATGGAGAGAGCTTTTCTCTCCCCACTTGAGTTCTCTCTCTCTACCAGGAGCTTTAGTGTTTTCTGTAAATAAATTCTGTCTTATCACTGGGGGAAAAAAAAAAAGAAAGAAAATGCCATGAAGGCTATGTTAAACAGTTTGATGAAAACATTTCAGATTGTATATGAAACCAGCACATTGTACCCCTTGATTGCACTAATGTACGCAGCTGTGATTCAATAAAAAAAAAAAAAAAACCTAAGAATAAATTAAAAAAAAAAATTCTATGCACATTAAAGAACTAGAAAAGATACTTATATTAATTTTTCTGAACATTTAAAAGTAATATAAACAATAATTGGTCTTGGCATATATTTACCTAATTTGATCAGTTACATGTGTCCTCTGTATTTCTCTAAAAGTATATATTTTCAATAGATACATTTTTGTAATTATTATGAAATTTCCTGCATTTTGAAGGAATTTTAAATTTTGAAGCTGCATTTTGCACAACTTGAAATTGTTGACACTTTCAATGGGCTCTTCTGTGAAGAGCACACTATTTTGATTTTTGAAAATACCTAAAGGTATGTAGGTATGTAACATGCTCATAGCAAGTCCCACTCAATGGTAAATTCCCAATATTTTTTATTGAAATGCATAAATATTTCAGTCCCAATATATTTAAAGAAATTGCTTTCTACTTCCATTTAGAATATAAGCGTGTCTACACTTTTAAATCCCACTTATAAGTGAGAACATGCGGTACTTGTCTTTTTGTGTCTGGCTTGTTTTACTTAAGATAATGGCCTCCAGTTCCACCATATTGCTGCAAAAGACAGGATTTCATTCTTTTTATGGCTGAATAGTATTCCCTTCCATATACACCACATTTGCTTTATCCTTTCATCCATTGATGGATACTTAGGTTGATTCCATATTTTTGCTATTGTGAATAGCAAAGCAGTAAATACATGGATACAGATATCTTTTTGATATCTTGATTTCTTTTCCTTTAGATAGATACCCAGCAGTGGCACTGCTGGATAGAACTAAAAGTTCTACTTTTAGTAGGGAGAAATCTCCCCACTGTTTTCCATAGAGGTTGTAGTAATTTATATTCCCACCAAGAGTGTGTGAGTTCCCTTTTCTTCACATTCTCGCCAACATCTATTATTTTTTGGCTATTAAAAATGATCTTTTAATGACAGTTACTTGATCTACACAGAGGGTTATTCTTCAAAAACAATATGTAAAAATGCTGCATGTGTTTGTAACTCTAATTTTAAAGGCTTCTTCAACAGATTTATTTCTTTTTGAAATATGGCCAATCATATCATTGTGACTTTCATGTGAATGGTTAATATAGTGACATATTTAGTATTAACTTTCTTGAGAAATCCAATAATTAATGTTTCCTTAAAAAGGTATTTTTGGGGACAGAGTAATTGCCACCAAAAGTATTAACTGAAAAGTAAAAAAGTTACCATAAAGTAAAATAAATAAGTAAAATAATATAGCTTTTAACGTATATCCTATAAAATGTGACAAAACCCAGAGCAGGAGCATGCCAACTATCCTCTGCCTCTGTAAGTTCTACCACAGAGCTGCTGGGTCTCTCTCCACACATATTTCCATTGTAGTTTCCTACCATGTGTACTATCCTTCATCTCCCTGCTTCATCTGACCAGAAGCCAGTGGCTCCTGCAGGCTGGACAGTAAGGCATAGTTGGCACAGATCACAGGCTGGTAGGTGTCAAGCATTTGTCCCCCACATGCTGGACTGGGAGGAGTCAACCATCCCAGCCACTGGTGTTTCAGCGCACTGTGTTTTATCAAGACCACCTGCATGCTATCCTTCAAGGGGTTGGTTCAGCCGTACCTTTAAGGGCTTGGGAGAAGAGAGGAATTTGCAGGGCAGTTTTAGATGTCACTGAGAACTGTGTCCACTGCTCTTACATCACATATGTGACTAAAGGATACCCTGGCAAGCCAGAAGCACAAAGCATAGGTTTTTCAAGCTCATTCTGGCATATTTTAAATGCAACCTGTAACAATAATACTTGTTTAAAAATAAGAGAAACTTAAGACAACACTAATTTGGGAGGTATAAAGGCATTAACAGAGACTGTCCTGGGAAAATGGAGATACCTGATCACCCGTCAGTTAACAACTCTGCTAAGAAAATGTAATTAACACAGCTAAAAATTACTGAGTATTTATCACAAGGCATACAAGAGCTTTATAGGCTATGTCTTTTCCAATGCCCCCAATAAGTGTATCTCTGAAGTAGGTATTATTCCTTCATCAGATTTATCTCCTTTGGTTGTCTTGGGTACAAGGGAGAGGTACTACAGGGATTATATAAAAGGCTTTGAGCTTTAGATAATAAGATGCTGAGTGGCAGTATTCATTTCTATCACAGACATCTGTCGGTCTAGAGTGTTTAGCAACCCTGGCCCCTTCTTTTGGTAAGTGTAGCCCAGATTTCTTAGGGTGACCAAAACTTGGGTCTGTTAATCACCACGTCCATCCTTTCCAGTCTCACCTCCAAAAATGAAAAGCCAGACCAGTCATCTCTCTCTTGGGGATTAGGATCTTGAATCAAATGTCACAAAGATAGAAAATGTTTTGTTCCGAGTCATTCCAGTGGCACCAACTTGAAGCGGCTGTCCTAGATACTAGACCTACCCTGTGTCCTATCCTTTATCCTTTCAATTCTTTCACTGGCTCTGTGAATTACCGTGTCCTTTTAATGCATCCCCTCTCTTCTTCCTTGTCATAAAATTTAAGTTAGCCAAAATTGGTTTCTGTAGCCTACAACCAAAGTACCTGTCTCCCTTAGAAATTAAACCCAGGTCTGCCTAACTCCTGAGTCTGTGCCCTTTGCCATGGTATCCTATTATCTTCCTTATCCACCACCTAGTACTAGACAGGCCTGCACTTTACCATGCTCTGGTGAGAAAACATGGGAAGGAAACCACACAGGCCTCTCCCTTCCAAGCCTCCATCTGAAGACCCTGGCTTTGCACACCTTCTGTTAGTTAGACTAGACTTGACTTCCATTCCATTGGATTGTCTGGAAGAGACACTTTATAACATGGCATCTTCCTCCTTAAGTCTTATTTGGTCTACTTTCTGCTTCAACAGAGCCACATGCAGCTATTGGCAGCCTAGAGAAAAGCAGCATTCCATGAGCATTCTCCTAGCCTCCACATCTCAAATGCTGAAGAAAATGCAGTGCCCAAGTTATCAGAATTTCTCATTGTATCACACACACTTCCCAGCTAGAGAAAATAAAGTTTCTAGGGAGGGAGGGAGGGAGGCAGCATAATTAAATAACAGAGAACTGAATCAGATACTCAATAGACTTTTTAAATGATGTAACGTGGTAAAACTGCTGATGCAAAGAATCATATAAAAATTATATCTTCATAAACCAACACATTTGCAAAGGACACTGCCCCTGGAATTGCTACCTCAGCTTGGTACAACTGGCATTTGCTTTCTGCCAAAATGTGGATTTACATAGAAGGAAGAGAGAAAGTACTGAAAAGGAAGCAATGACATGGGGAAAGTTGAAACCAACAAAGGGAACAGGAAATGTAGGCCATTGCTACACCCAAAGTTAAAGTAGTTAGTGACTACTATTTGAGTCAGATTTAGTTTTAAAAAGTAAAAGAGCAACTTATGATCTCATCAAAGATATTCTGGCACACAGAACTAGATAAATGGCTTTGTACCAGTTTTCTATTTCTGCATGCGATGACATCAACAAGCCAAAGGGAAGCAAATTGGGAGAAAATGATCCCAAAGTTTAAACTCTAACAAACAGTGAAAGCTCTACAAAGAACTTAAGGGACTCTGAGTTTTCTAAACACACATAATTTAACTGCACAGTCTTTTAGCTATCAATACACTTAACTCACTCATAAACGAGCATGCTGAGCCTCAGAGAGAAGAAATGATTTGTTCCAAGGTCACAGGTCCAATTAGCAGCAGACCTGAGAATAGAAGCGAAGCCTTCTGACTCTATTCTTACCATTCTTTACTTTCCTCATGTTGCTCTAATTCACTTATGTTGCTGGCTGAAGGACACTAATGTGCCGTCTTCAGCTCATGAAGGAAGATGTGACTGGACCTCCCTACTGAAACCACCAGGGAAGTGCCTCTCTGCCTGACCTGTTTCCCTTCTTTCTACTTCCAAGATACTTCACTTTGAATAAAGAGTGTTTGCCCCAATCTCCCCGGTTCCTTGGGGTACACTTTGGCCAGAGCCAAGTTAAAGAACTGCCACGAAGTTGGATGCAGGCTTAATCAAATGCAGGCTTCACCCAAGGCTCCTTTGATAAGAAAAGGTCACTGCTTGCTTGAATAAAATGCAACTGCCACATTTCACTTCTAGCATCCTGGTAAACTTATGTTGTAGGTCCTTCCTATTCAATTGAGCTCCTCTTCTTAACTCAGCAATCTTTATCTTCTCTTCATGCTGCCACCCTGCTGGAAAAAGACAGATTCAATCTGAACAGTGACTAAATGCTGGTGGCAAAGTGAGAGCTGCTTTGAGCAGGTCTGGAGGAGTCCGTCACAGACAAGACAAAGCCAACCATACTCTTTGTAGAAACTAAAAGCAAAAAAACACATGGATCACAGATCTAATTCAACAATTCAACTTAGTCAACACCTACTGAGTACCTTATGTACACAGTCATTTTGCTGGTGTCAGGGACACAGTGATGAACAGATTCCTCTCTCAGGCAGCTTAAAATCAAAGAGGAGAAACACAAAAGTAAAAAGATCTAAGCAACTTTAGCTTTATGACAAGGGGAATAAGCTCCATCAGTCTTCCTGTAGTCAAATAGTTAACTTGGTCGATCTGATTCACCTTGGCATTTCTTTTCTCCTGATGACGCTCTTGAACGACTCAGAAAGAAATAACCACTGTGCCTAGTAACAAGGACAAGAAGAAAAAATAAAGAGCCTAAAACACCATCACTCAAATAATCTTATCTTCTAAGATAATCTAGAACTGACTATTTTGTCATCATAGGAGGTTGAATTTAGAACTCTGAAAGATGAAAAAAAAATTTAAATTTCTTATCCTTCAAGATTTGTCCTAGATTCCATTCAGTGAAACTACAAGTACCATCAAATTGCCTAACTCAACGAATATGTAAGCCCTAAACACCCCAGAGAGTTCCTCAACTCACCCACAGTTCCCAGCACGCAGCTAAAGCAGATGTGTTTGGAGGAGACATCTCTCCCTCTCAACACTGGCTCTGAAGCTGTATAATTAACTACACAATCCCTAAATTACAGCAGTCTGGGGGAAAAGGGCTAAACATTATTTATTAATTCACAATGAATGATAATATAAAACACTTAATTGCCTTCAAATGTTCACACTCCTATTACAATGAGAGGTTAATGAATTACTCATTCAGGGCAGAGGAGAATAAATTAAGGGATTATATTTTTTAAATAAACATTTCCTAGAATTCTGCTTAAAATGAAACGAAGAATAAAAAAATTACCCACATCTATAACTCTCAGTCAGAACAACATTGAGGGAAACATTTAATACACATTCAGGGAACTATAAGAAGTTGCAATGATACTACTGACATTCATTTTCTAGTAGTATTAATATTATTCAATACATTATTTACCACAATAACAGTTAATATAGGCTTAAAGATGTGAAATGATGTTTCATTGGTCAAACACTTTGATTTCTATTTTTAACAAAATAAACACTCATTATTTCCTTCACTCATTTTTCTGACATTTAATCTATGACAATCATTTCAGACACTGTGCAGTATGTTCTTTATCCCATATTAAAATTTTCATTCTCAATTTGGCTGTTGCTAACATTTTCACTTCCCTCTCTGTATGGCCTTGTTTCTCTGGGACTCTGCAAACAAGTATCAAATTCAAATGCTTTCATTACTCATGTTGGACTCAGTCATTTCAAACTGTCATTTCAATGGTTTTCAATATAAAACCATGTTATCAGTTTTATATTATAATAATCATTGTATTTGCTATTATATTTCATATAACATAATAATAATGCAGTTATCATTCTTGTAAGTAGGGATTTCAGGCTTTCAAAAGTCTTTGCACACAAGATTTCATTTACGTCTCAATACCATCTGCAACTACCATCTATGAAGAGCTTATTTTCAGAGAGACAGAGTCTTACTCTTTTGCCGGGGCTAGAGGGCAGTGGTATATTACAGCTAACTGAAAACTCCAGCCCTTGGGATCAAAGAGATCCTCCTGCCTCATACCAAGTAGCTGGGACTACAGGTGTGAACTTTTAGAATTTTTAGTAGAGTTGGGGTCTTGCTATTACCCAAGCTGGTCTCGAACTCCCAGGCTCAAGTGATCATCCCACATCAGCCTCCCAAGGTGTTAGGATTACAGGAGTGAGCCACTGTGTCTGGCCTTATCCTCAGTCGTATGTTTACATTAAGTGCCATTCATAGTCACAGAATTAGATCAACAAAACACATATTCAGAGCCAGATACAGTGGTGTGTACCTGTAGTCTCAGCTATTCAGGAGGCTGAGGTGGGAGTACTGGAGCCTCGGAGTTTTGAGTCCAGCCCAGGCAATAGAAGATCCTGTCTCTTAAAAAAAAGAAACAAATATACCCCTCATATATTGACGCCCGAATCCCCAGGACTTCACAATGTATCTGTATTTGGAGACAGGGCCTTTAAAGAGGTAATTAAGAGATAGTTAAAATGAGGTCACGATGTGTACCCTAATCTAATATGACTTGTATGTCCTTATAGGAGGAGATGTGAACACAGACACACACAGAAGAAAAGATCATGAGTGGACACAGGGAGAAAGTGACCACGTACAAGCCAAAGAGAGAAGCCAAAGGAGAAACCAGACCTGCCAAAGCCTGATCTTGGACTTCTAACCTCTAGTGATATGAGAAATTTCTGTCATTTAAGCATCCCAGGCTGTAGTATTTGTTATAACAGCCCTCGCACACTAATACACACACACACATACACACACTCCTATCTCTTATATGCTCTACACAGATGTCCAGCTTCTTTTAGGTGCAGCAAATTCACTGATTTCCCAAAACTTCTCCCTACCTTGCCAACATCTCATGAGATTTCCCTTTAATAATCTTATACTGACTCCTGTAATACCAACACAAGAGGTATTGGCTAAAAACACTGAAGTGACAAGTGACACACTTGAGCAACAAGCTCTAACTAAAGCACCTGGAGAAATATGCAACATATTCAAAAGCTGAATACCAAATAGAATATTGACCCCTCCCTCCAAAAAAGATAAGATGGAAAGGAAATCTATTTATGTGCCAAAGTAAGTGGGCAGAAAGTTAGAAGAATGGGGAAGAAGGACCACATGAGATCCTAATTTGAAGCCAAGTCATAGCAATTGGGGATGATTTTAACGAGATACGTTTCCTGCCATAAGCAGATTGTAAAGGAAGTTGATTAGCTGCTTGGGGTGGGGTGGGGCTCAAAATACTGCAATATTTTAATAGAATCACCAGTCTAGTAGCCCTGTTCTCCAGGCAACCAATTAGGTCTGATAATACAAGTTGTAACTTATTTACTACTCCTGATAAACGATGAGAACTTAAATAAAAATCTCCCTCGGATTCTAAGCTGTCCTACTATGGTCTGTGCTCTTTATTATTTCCACTGGGAAGACAATTAGTGTAGATCAAGCCAATCACCAGCTGCATGAACCATCACCTCAATATTATTGGTTTAACTTTGGATACAACTTAACTGATGATCTTTTGACCCAAAGAAAAGAGGAAATTTAGAATAGATAACTCAAAGGCTTAAAAGCTTATGTTCTGTTAGCAACCCCTTAGCCTAAAGAGCATGCTTCCATTCTCTCTTCCTACCTCCAGATTCTTTTTTTTTTTTTTTTTGCACCTTTTCATGTTTCTATTAGACTAGACCCCAGAAGCATCGGTAGAACAGAGGCAGTGTTCCCATTTCCAGTTCACTTGTAATTATAGAAAACAGTTGGAAAATATCAAAGTCCTATGCACAGTTTCTTCTGGTTCCACTGGGAGCACAGGGGCTTACCAAAAGGAGATAATACAGAGAAAAACAATAAAGTTTAAGAATTATGACAATGCAGAAAAGGAAAGAAAAGATGAAACAAAGGCAGAAAAATGATGATAAATTTACATCTTACAGCCGGCACACCTACCTTGGCTCAAAAGCAAAAAATGTGCATTCAAATTCAAGGTGGCTACAATGTTCACCGAATTTAACCTGAGACACATTTTGACCTCTATAGTTCCTATCATTGGAAAAAGATTGTATTATTTAAAAGGGTAGAAAATGAAGGCAATGAGATGGAAGGAGGCAGGGAGGGAAAACAAAAAAGTTCTCTACTCTGACCTTTGTCACCCAGAATACACAACCTCACACAGCTAGTCATTTCAGGGAGCGTGTTCTGAGAAGAGCAATTACCCCCTTAAATGGGCCAACATGTTCATTTGTTTAAAAGGGTCAAAAAGAAAGAGATGAATTTGAACTGTAAGGAAGCTGTAGTAGAATTATTTTCTATTGCTTTTTCCTCCTCTATTACTTTTTGACATTTTAGACAGTTAGGACACCTTGGACTAGCTCTAGGGAAAAAAGAGGGAGAGAGAGAGAAAGGAAAATAACAAAGTCTCTTGGTACAGGCTATGTTTGAAATTTCATTCATCAACCTTGTGAACTTGTGTAGGCAATATAGCACGGGAGACATGGGAAAGATAAAGAAGGATAAAACATGGTCAATGACTACAAAAGAGAAACTCAAAGTAGAAGAGATGGTTAGTGCGAAGACAGAGAAGAGGATTAGCAAGCATGAACCTAATAATGAAGTTTGCCCCCTAGGCGGGGACCACTTTCTCCAAACATACAAAGTACGTCTCTCTAGTGGAAACCACACCACTTTGCTCACTGTAGCAAAGGGAAGACAGGGAGGGATGGGAACACATGAAGGGCACCCACAAAGTTTCGAATGTGTGAACTCACTGAGAAACAGGGCAGGGTAGAGCCAACACAGACTGGGATTATAGCCCTGCCGCTGTGCAACCCAAAATTCAGGCTTGAATTTTCTGAGCCTTATTTGTAAAACTAAGAATGGGTAGACTATATGATCACTAAGGTTTCTTCTTTCTTTTCAAAATGTTATCTAGACTTTTACTTATTTATAAAACCAACTCTAACTTAAACAGTAGTCACTCACTACTTTGAGTATATACCCCATGAGAAAAAGTCCAAAAACAAACAAACAGACAAAACCCAAAATGTGCAGGTGCCTTTGCAAGCCATTGGAAGTAAATTGTAGGAACGCTGGAAGCAAACATCAGCTCCGTCTCATAAAAGCACACTTTTAAAGTTGAAAAACTTAAAGAGGTGGGTAGCAGGGCAAGAGCAGACATACTGAGTTTAGACAGTACAACCTGCCTACAATCATTCATTAATGAGCGGAAAGTTGCAGGGAAAGCTGGATACAGTGGCAGGCATGAATGCCTGGAGTTCTAACTTCTTGGGAAGCAGAGACAGGTGAATTGCTTGAGCCCAGGGCCTTGAGGCTGTAGTGAGCTATTACCACACTTGTGAATAGCCACTGCACTCCAGCCTGAGCAACACAGCAAGCTCTCATCTCTTTTAAAAATAATAATAATAATAAAATGCTACAGAAAAAAAAATTGGTTTAGTAACACAGAATTTATCAAGTTAGAATAAAGTATCTGGTTAGGCCACATTAAGTTGGGATCCAATTATATAGCAAAGACATTAAAATAATCAAATTACATAGCTATAAGTACATTCCAACAATCACCAAAAAAGAAGCAAATGCACTCATAAAAATTAACACAAATAATCTGGGTCAATGGTGAGATTAAAGCAAGAGTAGAGTCACAAAAATAAAATTAGAGGAGCCCAGATACAGTCCTGTCCTAAACTCTGTCAAGTCTGGATTCCAACATCACCCTGCCTTCCACAACACAGGTGGAAGGACACGCAGAAATGCGCTTAGTTCTCAAATATGCCTCTTTGTACTGCCTTACTCTGCACACTCTGAAACACCCTCTCCTTCCTCTTGCCATCTGGTGAACTCCTAGACCTTCAAAACCCTGCCCACTGTTACTCTTCCAGGAATCCTCTTCAGGCACCCCAGTCAGAACTACCTGGGGTGGGAGCTGCCTCCCCGCTGTGGTTTCAGCTGCACTCAACATGGCCACGTGGAAATGACCAGCCTCCACACCCCCTCCTTGAACAGCACCTCCGGGACTCTAAGATCCTTGGCATATTCACTGCCTAATACTGAGTCCAGAACATGGCAGGAGCTCGATAAATGCATGTTGACTAGAAAATGCATTAAAATTCATAGAAAATAAACCAACTGCCAATGTTAGCACTTACTGACCTACCACAATGTTGAATACATAGCAGATATTCAATAAATATTTGCTAATATGATTATATTGCTGGTAGAATTTAAAACCTGTGCTTAAAATAAAGCTGTGAAGAAATGCCCATTTAAACAAAACCAGCAATAAATAGTAATATTGTATCAATGTTTACATAATACATTTTCATTTCTCAGAGTCTATCCTTTAACTTATCTCTTGAACTAAAAAAGTCAAGATAGACACTATCATACTATATGTTAAATCTTTATAACACAACCATGAAGTGAACTTGAAGAAAATTTTGCTAAACTGATGGAATATCACTCCAGTAGAATTCTCTGTGATGAATACTTACTTTAGAGGTGTTACAAGAATAATATTAGCCTCATAACATCGGGGAAGTATAAAAGTAGTAAGTATTGGGCAGTGCCTGTGGCTCAGTGGGTAGGGCACTGGCCCCATATACGGAGGGTGGTGGGTTCCAACCTGGCCCTGGCCAAACTGCAAAAAAAAATAGCCAGGTGTTGTGGTGGGTGCCTGTAGCCCCAGCTACTCAGGAGGCTGAGGCAAGAGAATCGCCTAAGCCCAGGAGCTGGAGGTTGTTGTGAGCTGTGACGCCATAGGCACTCTACTGAGGGTGATAAAGTGAGACTCTGTCTCTAAAAAATTAAAAAAAAAAGTAGTAAGTATTAAAGCACTAGTGAAAAGGAGGCTGCAATTATGATAGAAACAGAAATTAGGGATGACTACAAGAGAGAGGATGAAACCCTGGATGAAAGTTTTGGTCCATTTTATAACCTAAGCTCAGAAGTGACATACCTTCTGCTATATGCTGCTGTTTGCACAAACCAACTGGTCACACTATGGGGAGGGCCTATATTGAGGGCACGAACCCTAGGAAGCGAGGGTCACTGAGGGATTCTTACAAGCTGGCAGGAATACAAAATGGTATGATCACTTTGGAAAATAATATAGCAATATTTTATAAAGTTAAACACACAGTCTTATGTGATCCTTTACTCCTAATTCTAAATATTCCCATAAGAGAAACAAACACATACATCATCTATCCACACAAAGACTGATATGAATATTCACAGTAGCACTACACAAATAGCCCCAAACTGAAACAATCCAAATGTCCATCAGCTAATGAATGGATAAACAAATTGTGATACACCCATGCTATGGAATACTACTCAATAAATCTAAAGAACAAAATATTAATATACACAACAGGAACGAATCTTAAAAATACTCTGTAAATGAAAGAAAGCCAACAAAAAGGTCCATAATAATAGTCCATTTATAGGAAACTTTAGAAAAGACAAACTATAGTCATAGAAAGGAAATGAGTGATTGCTCAGAGCTGGGACGGAGAGGGGACAATTGAAAATCCTGTGAGGAAGATTTTTAGTTTGAGAGTACTTTCTATATCTTGACGGTGGAGACTAGATGACTATATATAATTACCCAAAATCATCAAACTGTATACTTGAAGTGGATGACTTCTAGTTGATAAAAATAATACCTTAAAAAAATTACCATTATGTGCATATACTCTATGCTACTTCTCAACTTCCAAGAAAACAATAGGAAACTATTAAAACTTAACAAAACTTTCATGACCTATGTATTCAGATATAAATTCACTACATAAAATGCAAAAACAGTTTTACATTTCAGTAATGAATAATCAAAACCTCAAATTTAAAAGAGACTACTAATAGACCTACCTGGAGATTAATACCCCTGCACAGGAAAGAATGATAAAGACCTGAAGTTATGGCACTGTGAACAGAGAGAAGGAAAGAGATGGAAGCAACGTATTCCATGGGCTGAACTGATCGAATTCATCAATAGATTAGGAAAATCGAAGAAAACATTCAAATATCAGGATACCACTGAAACCTCAACTGTTACATTCCCAGTAAGGCATCTGGTGATGGTCCCATTCTAAACTGAAATACCCTCACCTCCCACCACACTAAACTCAGAACTTCTTATCCTTCTTTACTGCTTCATTTTTCACTCTTATCATTTATGATCTTACGGCACTAGACACCATAACTGATTCATTTGCTTTCTTGACTGCTTCCCCCTAGAAAGGTATAAGCTCTGGGAACAGAGCTTGTTTTTATCTTGTTTTTAGTCACTGATATATACACAGTCCCCTACAGCTCAAAAGTACATACTAAAAGCTCAATAAATATTTAACAAATGAACTGAATGAAAAACATTAAAATAAATAAGAATATCAGGAAAAGAAGTAGATGTATATATGTGTGTCTCTGCGGAAGAAATGATGGGTTCAGAGTATGAACAAAAGCAGAATATGAACTATTTGACAGCTAATGAAGAGCCAGAGGCTAAAAGAGAAGTTGGATTTGATGATTTTCACAAAAATAATGACTGGGGCTCTGCAAAGGGACATGAGATTTCCAAGAAGCACCTCAAATTTGGCATGTCCACAACTAAACTTTTATGCTCCATTAAACCTGCTCTTTTTGCAACAAAAGGATCTATGGCAAACAAACAAAAATCCCTATTTTCTTCAGCACTGTACTTCATTGTTCTACAAAAGCATTTATCTCTCTGAAGCATGAACTTGTGAGTATGAACACATTTTTGTGATGATGACTTCACATATTGTCAAATGTTCCCAAGCAAATAATTCTGTTCCTGGAATCAATATGTACATTAGGTTAGAAACACAGAGGCAGTGCAACAGCAGACATCAACCTTACTAACTCCTTAAGCCCTGCTAGACCTGGTGGGAGCCTGGGTAAATTAACATGTACAGAACCAGTGAAAAAATTCTTCACAAGGAACCAAACTACAGTCTGACCTCTGGACATTATCACTAATGTGTATGTGTACCTTTTTCCTGAAAGCTTGAGCACTTCAATCACTATTGTTGAGCGGAAGGTTGGGATAGAGACAGGAAAAAAGATTCTGTGGGAAAGAGGTAAAGGAAAGGTCAAGGTCTAACGCAAAAGCAAAAGATTAACTCCAGGGCATGCAAAGAAAGACTTTTTTCCCCCAGGAGACAACTGATCTTAACACCTACTTTCTGATGACGATCACAATAATTACCCTCAAACAAAGGATATTGCTTCAAGGAAAGAATGTTTTCCTGAACAAGCACAGCCCACAGAGGCCAGTTTCCATGCTCCTATCAAGGTGGAACGATAAAGATTTCAGGTTATTCATCAATACTCACTGAGCCTTGCCAATCACCAACATAACGTGTCCTCCTGGAGTTCAACTCCTGTAAATGAGTAAGGGTGTTGAACTGGGGCTGCTGATTCTGGGATCTAAAAAAATCATAGCATGTTAATGACCGAAGGGTCTTTAGAGCAGTCCAGTCAAACCTCTCATTTTCCAGAGGAAGTCCAGAGTATTAAAGCCACATACCTGTGTCAGAAGTCAGTAAGTGGCAGAGACAAGAAGAGAACCTATGTGTGTGGGTGACACCACCAGTGTCTGCTGTCAGACCAGCTAGGGTTGAATCTGGCTCTGCTACTGATTAAAACATGTGACTTCAGGCAAGTTACTTTCTCTAAGCCTCCATCTGCTCTAACATCGTGAAATGGGAAAAGCAACAATAATGCCAAATATATGGAGTTGTTTTAAGTATTAACAGAGATCACTGAGGTCTATTTTTGACATTGGTACATGGCACGTGGTTGCTGAGTGCTCACTATGCATTAGGAAATACAGTGCCAGATTGATCTATTACCATTCTGATTCTGTTTATGACAATGGTTATTAGAGACTGGTTCTTACTAACTCTGTGCCAGGATGTAGAGTCACTGGATTGTGGCATTTAACTCACTTCCATGATCCTGTCCGTGTAGACTGCTTGTTCCTGATATGCTGACACCTGCACAGGTGCCTATGCACTGGAGGCTGTTCTTGGGCTCTTACCTGCCACTATTTGCACCAGCCCATGCCACCTGCTGCCCCTGGGGCCTCCAGCAGGGCCCCCCTTAGATCCACCAGCTCATGATGACAAGGAATCCATCTAGGTGATGAACCCAGAGGCACAGACAAATCACAGAGGGGGAAAAACAAAACTCCTGGGTGTGCAAACTGAAAGCCAAACAAATGAAAGGCCTTCTCTTAAATGCAGTGTTATTTCAGCTGGGTATTACCTTTCTATATAAAGACAAAGTTTTTCAAAAACTTTGTAACTTTGAAATAGTCACTAATACCCCCAGATATGAGAAGTCAGTATCTAACCACCTTCATTTCTGTCAGGGATGGGATGCTTCTTGGATGCTAATAGTGTGATGTACATAGTATGGGAAAAAATGAGTATATAAATCATACAATTCAATTGATCAAAGGTTCATTTGACATTGCTGATTGTATTGCTGTTATCTGCTGATAACATTAGCACTTAAAGAGCACAATCTCTCCTCAGAGGGGATACAGACAGATCATTTTGCATGGAAAGGCAAAAGGGTTAGCTTTTAGTGGCCTGTGCACACCTTCCCAGGATGGACCCATGGCTGACAGCTATCCATGGGGGTGAAGGAAGGCAATGACAAGCATAAGAGGACCAACACGCTGACCTCCTGACATCACATATGGCTCATTACAATAAAATAAAAGAAGTCTTGTTGCTCGGCACAAAATACACTAGCAACTGAAGGCGGAGCTGATCAATATAGCATAGGCCCTTTCTTCATAAGCAAAAGCAAAGCAGCAGTTTACTCTGAGAGTCTGATTGCAGAATACGATTAGATTATCCCTTGTGAGATAATCTTTCTCTCTAACCTCACCACTAAGCTGAACAAATATTTACCATGACTTTTTTTTCATGACATTACCAAGAGTGAGAATTCACCTGAGTAGACGGTTAAAATGAAAACAAGTTTTAGAAGTGACAAATGATGAGAACATACCTACTCTGTGTGGTAATGCAGCTCAGGTCTTAGAGAGACTCTTTCACAGGTCAACTACTACCACTAAAACCAAAACACAGTCTCTTACTTCACAGATGTCCTGTAAAAAAAGGACATCTTTTTTCAAATATAACATTTTAACAAGTTAAGCTTTACTAGAATTAGCAGTTACAGAAATGTATCTGTTTCTATATTAATAGCTAACATTTACTAAGTGTAAATGACCCTGTGCTAAGCACTTACATTCATTAAATCCTCACCACATCCTTTAGAGAGGTAATGCTGTAATTTCCACTTTATAGTTAAGGGAAAGAGAAATTCAGGAATAATAAGTAACTGGTGTAAGTCCACAAGGCTGGTTAGTGGCAAAGGTGGGATTCTACCTGACTCTGGGGTAGGGTTACCCAATACGAATACTCATGTGAGGAAAATATTATGTCTCTCTGCTGCCCAGTTCTAACGCCACCATCCACATGTGGCTTCTGGACACTTGAAATGTTGCTAACATGAGTGAGAAACTGAATTTTCAATTGTACTTACTTTTAAACAATATGAATTGACATAGCTGCATGTGGTCAGTGGTGACCGTAATGGATAGAGCAGTTGTAGAGCAATGGTGGGCAAACTTGGGCTCTGAGTCAAATATGACCAGTGGTTATAAACATAGAATGTTGTTGCAGTTCTTAAAAAGTCAGACAAAAAGACAAAGAGGCAACAGAACAGTATAAAGCCTACAAAGCCTAAAATATTTACCACTGGGTTCTTCACAGAGAAAGTCTGCTGACCTGTACATGAGAGTTAAACCTTAACCACCGTCAACATTGCCCCCAGGATATGTCACACCCAGTCCCCCTGTGTAAATCTTAACAGTATGAAGATGACATTAAGATGCACATCATGTGAGCATTTCTGTATTTTCCATTATAGTATTTAAGCAATCTATGCCTGAACGAAGGTAAAAATTGCTGACCAAGAGATGCCCTAATTAAGTTCTGTACCGCCAGCCACCAAAATAACACTCCACATTTACAAACTGCTTTTGCATTCATTATCTCATGTTCAATTTAAAACAACCTCATGCCCAGTTTACAAAGGAAAAAATTAAGACAAACTCCTCAAGGCTGTAACAAAGGAACAGCAACTCCAAGTTTACTGATTTACCTGTGAAAAGAGATTTCTGTAGATGCTGAAGAAAATGGTACATGTGCTATAGTCACATGAGTACCCAAGAAGGTTCACCTGATTCAGGAAGAATAGCTAAGGCATGGATATTCTCTCTCTATGGACAAACTGTCCCTACTGCCCCCACTACGTGAGCGAGGGCAGAGGGAGAGACAGAGGCAGGGCTCCTCCAGGGATACTCCAGATTCCAGAAAACCACCAGTCTCTGAAGGCTAGGGCAGCTTTTTTCACGGAAGGTCCTGAAAATCAACAGGAGCACAGTTCCCAGGAATCCAGACCCCCTGAGAAGCATTAAGCAGCTTTGCCTCCTTCTTCTTGGCCCTCAGTATATGCATTAAGAATGATATCACTTTCTTGGCAATGACTGACATCCTTTGGAAACTCACTGTACCCTTCAAGGCAGCTGTGAGGCTTTAACCCAGACACCCTCCATGCCGTTCCTGAGATTCCTGAGATACAAGGATCCTCTGGGTGCTCTAAATCACAATATCCTATTTGACTTGGGGACCACTGACTGCCTCCAGGTTTCAGTAAAGGTGACATATGAGACTTTGGTATTTTGTATCCTTTCCTGTGCTCTAAACTGCACTATCCAACAAAGCAGCCAGTAGCTATATTTGGCTAATTAAGTTTAAGCTAATTGAAACTAAATAATATTAAAAATCAAGTTTCTTGGCTGCGCTCATGTGTAACTCACACTCAATGGCCACATGTTGTTCATGGCTGCCCTACCAGACAGCACAGACACAGAACATTTCCATCCTCACTGCAGGTTCTGCTAGACTGTGTTACAACCCAAAATCTACTAGTCACACAATTCTGATTCGATGTAAATACATAACAAGGGAGATCATGATTTCCTTTTAATTTCTGATTGATAAGGTATCATGCCACATAACCAATATCAAATTATTTCTATTAATTACTAATATTATATAATTCCTTCAGTTTCATAAATTCAACTCATTATCATGATTATTTTTTGAACACCTTTGCCCATCCAACAATTAAATCAGTCATTTATGGGTTTCCCTGAAAGTTTTACTGAGCATTTTATTTTTTATTTATTTTATTTTATTTTTACACTTCTAAATCTCCTTTCTCACCTGGACTATTCTGGCCTTGGTGGCTTGCATTGAATCTTTTCAAATTGTATCTTACAGTATGAACCCCACAGGCTTAGATGTACCTACTATCTAGTTAGCTCTTGGCTGCCTTGTTTTAATGCCTTTCTTAACCTACTCATCCCCTTCTCCACCTCCATCTCTTGGGCCCAGTTTGTTGGGACAATTTTATAGCATATTCTAAATTTTCTCAATTCAAGTTTTAAGTAATTATTATGAAAAAATTCACAGTAGTAAATTAGTTTGGGTTACTAATGAAAGCAGAGGCTAGCTCAGCACCTGTAGCTCAGTAAGTAGGGCGCCGGCCACATACTCCGGAGCTGGTAGTTTCAAATCCAGCCTGGGCCTGCCAAACAACAATGAAAACTACAACCAAAAAATAGCCAGGCCTTGTGGTGGGCGCCTGTAGTCCCAGCTACTTGGAAGGCTGAGGCAAGAGAATCTCTTAAACCCAAGAGTTTGAGGTTGCTGTGAGCTGTGATGCCACAACACTCATGATAGCTTGAGACTGTCTCAAAAAAAAAAAAAAAGCAGAGGCTGAGACAAGGACTTTGTTGCAAGTGGATTTTTTGGGTGAATGGATCAAAGTAAAGGAGCAGGCAGAATGAAAAAAGGAGAAAAGTTAAAATAAAAATGTTGCTTTGAGGTTGCTACCATG
>CAUYON010092540.1:0-18094 GCA_963573935.1 Arctocebus calabarensis
CTGGTGTTTCTCACAAGCTCCTCCTTGTACTTGAAGCATCTCCTATTAACATTTGAGTTTAGAGTACTAACAATTTTACCTCCTCATCACCAAAATTTGAGGGCCCTGTGGGTTGGAGAAACTTCACTTTTGAAAAGAAAATATTAGATTCTCTAAGGAAGGTCCTATTTCTCCTTGCTCATGCTAGTGTAGGGGGAGAGTAAATATCCCTGTCTGTTCTATTTTTTTTCTTCTATTTTTTCCTTAAGGGTATAATGAATGTAATGGTAAAGGGGGTATTCTAGCACCAGACTGTCCAGGTTCTTTCCCTAGCTGGGTTGTTCTTTGTGTGACCTCAGGAATATTTAAGCAATGGCTCCTTTGTGTTCACTATAAAATGAAGATTGTGTCACTATAATTGCTGTGAACATCAAATGGCTTGACATTTATAAAGTGCTTTCAACATTGGTTGGCACATGGCATCACCCTTGTAATTGCTTACAGACATAAGAACAGTTCTGATTTAAAATTTGGCGTCTTTAAGTAATACTGCTGTTTTTAAAGTATGAGTCCTCTTTTTAAGCTCAGAGGGGAATAAAAGTAGATTCTTGAAAAAAGTGAGAGGCTTCAGATGAGATGAAAATTTGGCTGGGCACAGTGGCTCACGCCTGTCATCCTAGCACGCTGGGAGGCTGTGGTAGGTGGATTGCTTGAGCTTAAGAGGTGGAGACCAGCCTGAGCAAGATTGAGACCTTGTCTCTACGAGAAATAGAAAAATTAGATGGGTACATGGTGGGCACGTGTAGTCCTAGCTATTGGGGAGTCTGTGACAAGAGGATAGGATCATTGGAGTCCAGGAGTTTGGGGTTGCTCTGAGCTCTGACACCATGGCACTGTATCCTGGGGCAACAATGTGAGACTGTATAAAAAGAAAGAATCCTTACGCTTTCTTTTCACTTGCCACCTCTTCCCTAGCGCAGCACAGCACCTACTGCAAAACTTGGGGACAATGTCTAAGCCTATTCAATCTTTCAGTTTAGTTGACTCTGTGGCTACTGGTCCCCCTCCTGCTGTACTTGTGAAATAATCAGAATCCCACTGTGCTTTCCTAGTAGTCAGTACCACTCTCCACTTGCAGCAAAATTATCACTGAGTTTTCAAATGAAGGACAAAAAAACCCCACAGAGTTGTACTTCTATAACCAATAAAACTTCTAAATAGTGCATCAAAAACAAGCGGGCCTCACAGTGTACATGCAGTTGTGCTCCGTGGCACTCGAGGAGCTGCACTGTGGTGGCCGTGGAAACAGAGCTGAACTTTAAGGTTTTCACTGTTGTGCACTGAGCATTTCAAGACCAATGTGCAGTAACATCAGGATTTTTTTTCACTGAATTACACAACATCAGTCACAGGAATTGGCAGGAATGGAAGATAAAGAGTTCCTGAGACAACATTCAACACACACACAGGTAAAATTTAAGGAGCATAATTGCATATAAAGTTTTTGAGAAAATATTCCCTTTTTCCTTTACTCTAGTTTTTAAAATGTCCATTACAATGCCAATTTTCTCACCCTTCTGTGTTTATAAGTGCCATTTGTAAGATTATTG
This sequence comes from Arctocebus calabarensis, assembly GCA_963573935.1. Lineage (NCBI taxonomy): Eukaryota > Metazoa > Chordata > Mammalia > Primates > Lorisidae > Arctocebus > Arctocebus calabarensis. Next base: position 1,590 of record CAUYON010092540.1, read on the forward strand.
TAAAGGTTTCTTCTTTCAAATATTGGTGAGAATAGTCGTTATTAATGATTTCTAATATCTCACTCATCAATGATTCCACTGATGCACATGATAAGTAAATTGATTACAGAGACCTCAGGACATGAGAATTTTTAATGACTTCATTCCATGGATAGTATTAGAAAAGTATGAATTTGAATACATAGAGGAATACACACATAAGGTTAGCTAAAGAGGGAAATTATCACAAAGAGTCATGATTTTAGTTACAAAGAGCCAATGGGCTGGAAGTGAAATGGTTTCCCAAAGGGAGCAAACAATGGACAAAATTCTCAGAAATGTAAGTGAGAATGATTTTGTTTGTAATAAAATACCTCTCTTATAAGTCAAATCTGTAAGCTAAGTATAGATACATCTTCATATCCCCATATAGGAGAGCACCGTTATAGAGGCAGAAGGCACTTCATTTCAATTATTATTTCTCTGTAATAATTGTGTTAACCACCTCTCCTAGTGTGACCCAACTAATGAAAAGAAAAGTTAAAGGATATGGCTTATAGTCGAAAAGCATCCCTATCTCCTAGGCTACCCTTGGACTTTGTTATGTTTCCCTCTTTCTTTGGGGAATTACAAAAACATTCTCACCCCTGCCAGTAAGTTCCCTGATCACTGACCTTGGCCATCACTGTTCCCTTCCCTGTGGCCATGGTCCTCTCCCCTGCCATCTCCCTGGGTGATGCTGGCTCACCTGCTAACTTTGTGAGTGGCTGTTGCTTTATGGTCGATTCTCCCATAAGAGGTGTGAGCCCTAACGTTCCCACTGACACTGCTGCTGCTGCTACTGCTGAGGCTCTGTGCAGCAAGACACCATCTTTTACTCTCCTATAGGGTACCCTCAGCCTCAGTTTACCATCTTCTCCTTACTCATGCTGCAGAATCAGCACAGACCTGCAACGGTACATGCCCTGTCCACACCTCTCAAGAAAATGCCCAAGTATATGGACTCCTTGGGGGACATGCCTCCGGACCACAGGGTGAGAGTAGAGGGGAGTGTTGGGAGTTCAGAATTGCAGGTAGAGAATATACACAGTTTTATACTGTTTTGTGCCTGGCAGGAGAGTGCCCTAGCACATTCATATGTCATCTCTAGGGAAGGAGTTCTTATTTTTAGATGGTCTCTCTCATGGGATTAAATAGGATGGGATCTGAACTCTGCTTGCTTGTTTGTATGGAGTATACTGGGAGCCATTCTCTTGGGGAGGGGACTCCTTTCCACTTGGAAATGAATTTTGTACCTATTGTTTGTTTCCTTGAGGTCGCAGCTCAACTCAGCAGTTTGAAATGCATTCTTCAAACTTCTCTCTTGACTCAGCTCCAAACCATCAGTTTACTCACTAAACTTCTGTTCTTTAACTGTCCTTTGGGACAGGAGCCTCTGTGCAAAGCTGGCTCCAGTCAGCCATCTTGCCTCCACCCCTGGAGACAAAGGTTCTTAGCAGAGGGCTCAGGTATGTAGGACTCTTTGTATGGATGTTCTGCCCAGGGGACTCTGGATGCATCAGAGCTCTGCCTAAGCTCCCATCCTGGGCCCAGAGATGCCTGACTCATTGAGACTAGCTATGCTGACTAGAAGTCCAAGATCAAGGCATAAGCAGATTTGTTATCTGATGAGATCCCTGATTCTGCTTCCAAGGTGAGACCTAGTTGCTGTGTCTTCAAATAGCAGAAGGTGAAAGAGCAAAAGGCAAAAAGGCTGGCTATTTCACTCCAGGCTTTTTTGTGGAAACAGAGTCTCTCTTTGTCATCCTAGGTAGAGTGCCATGGGGTCATACCTCACAGCAACCTCAAACTCTGGGGCACGAGAAATTCTCTTTCCTCAGCCTCCCTAGAAAGTGAGACTGTAGGCGGCCACCACGATGCCTTGATAGTTTTTCTATTTTTAGCAGAGATGGGGTCTTGCTCTTGCTCAGGCTTGTCTCAAACTCTTATGCTTTATTTTCTATGCACTATATATTGAGGTCAAAGATCTCCAAAATAATTATTGAATTCTTTTCAAATTCATTATATACAGTACTTGGTTCATTAAGTGGCTTCATAACACTCAATCTTTTAAGCCAAACTTTCTAAGTGTTATGTAGAATTTACCATGGGATTATCCTTTGTCAGCATCTTGGGAATTCTCTTTACCTTTCTATTGTTGGAACTCCTGTTTCCACATGTCCTTTTTTTACAAGACGGCTGAAAAATCCCTACCACTGGGACGTAGCACAATGCACGACTCACATCATTGTGGTGATGCTGATATAAAGACACCTACCTGACTGTCAGTCATACCAAAGTGTGGCACATAAAATTATGCACAGCACAGAACACTTGATAGTAAATGACTATGTGACTGGTTTATGTATTTACTACACTCGACGTTTATGTTTATTTCGAGTGTGTTCTACTAATTATTCAAAAAAAAAAAGTAACAGTGAAATACACAAAGGTCAGGCTGGGAAAGACATCCTCATGGCCCTGACAAGGGTACAGCTATTGTGGGACATGGCTCATGGGGAAAAGTAGCCCAGATACAAAACTGCAGACCCGTCATTAACTCTGGATTGCCTCAGGGCTGATGCTTCTGGGAAACAAGTCAATGGTAATATTTATTCTCACCCCTTCGATGGCCCTTTTTATGCGGTGGCCAATGAAGGAAGCAACTCTGAAATTTTCCTGGAGTACAATTAGTCCCTCTGCAGAAGGGATGCCTTACCATGGGAACCCCGTCCCATATTCAACCCTACTTAAGGGATCATAAAAGCCTCCTGGAAGTGTGGGAGAACCCAGCTGGCCCCTGAGCAAACTGCACTCTGCTATTTCTCTCTCCTCTCTCTGCTAATAAAGCTTACCCAAATCCTGGTCTGGCCTCCTCTCCTTTTGACAGGCCATTCCCTCCAACTATACCTCTGTTCCCCCTCATTAAGTTTTTCAGGTGATATTTCAGAATAAGTCATTGTCATCATAGAAGATGTCTGCATGTGTGTTGTTTCCCCTGGTGACCTTTCAGCAGGACAACATGTGGTGGTGGAATGGTGGTAGCAATGTAGCAATGATCCTGACCCTGAGCAGGACTAGGCTCATATGTGTGCCGAATCTTAGCTTTTAACAAAACAAAGTTGTTGTTGCTTTGAGACAGAGTCTTATTCAGTTGCCTTGGGGTTGAATGCTGTGTAGTCATAACTCACAACAACCTCAAAGTTGAGAAAGTATACTTTCTCAAACTCTCAGACTCTAGGGATCTTCTTGCCTCAGCTTCCATAGTAGCTGGGACTACAGTCACCTGCCACAATGTCTGGTTAGTTTTTTCTATGTTTAGTAGAGACGGAGTCTCATGCTTGCTCAGGCTGCCTTTGAAATCCTGAACTCAAGCAATTCACTAGCTTCAGCCCCCCAGAGTATTAGAATGACAAGCATGAGCTATTGCATCCAGCCACACAAAAGCATTTAGGGTCAAAAGAAAATAATTTTTTAAGTTTTCAATGCTGGATTTATTAGCCACTTTCCGTTGGACCTTTGTTAAGTCACTTTACCATTGATTATTTTTTCCTTTTTTTTTTTTTTAATCAAAATGACTTTTATTTTAATTCTTTATTAAATCATAATTAAGTGCATTAATGCATTTATGGATTACAATGTGCTAATTTCATGTATGTGGTGGAAAGCTTATATCAAATTTATTAAAATAACCAATACTCCACTTACTCATCTGTCATGTTAAGACATTTATACTCAACACTTAATAGTAGAGCCCTGGATTGCTTCAGGGCTGGTGTTTCTGGAAAACCACTGAACAGTAACTTTTATTCTCACCCTTTGTTGGACTCAAGTACAGGGATTCAAGTATAAAACTCCTCAAAGTGATCAAGGAATACAGCAGTATCTCAGGATACAAAATCAATACTCACAAATCTGTAGCCTTGATATATACCAAAAATAATCAAGGTGAATAAAAAATTAAGGACTCTATTCCCTTTACAATAGTGCCAAATAAAATGAAATATCTGGGAGTGTATCTAATAAAGGCCATGAAACATCTCTATAAAGATAACTATGAAACTCTAAAAAAAGAAATAGTAGAAGATGGTAACAAATGGAAAAATATACAATGCTCATGGCTGGGAAGAATCAACATTGTTAAAATGTCTATACTTCCCAAAGCAATCTACAGATTTAATGCAACCCCTATAAAATTCCCTCTGTCATACTTTAAAGATCTGGAAAAATTAGTGCTTTGTTTTATATGGAAACAGAAAAATCCTTGAATAGCCAAGAAATTACTCAGAAATCAAAACAAATCAGGAGGTATCATGGTACTAGACTTAAGATTATACTATGAATCTATAGTGATCAAAACACCATAATACTGGCACAATAAATAGAGATGGAGATATATGGAACAGAATCGAAAACCAAGACATGAACCCAGACACTTGTCATCATTTGATCTTTTATAATCTTATAAAAAATGTAAATTGAGGGAAAGACTCCTTATTTAACAAACGGTGCTGGGTGAATTGGCTGGTGACTCGTAGAAGACTGAAATTGGACCCACAGCTTTCTCCTCTAACAATAATTGACTCTCACTGGTTAAAGGACTTAAAATTAAGACATGAAACTATAAAATTCTTGGACAGAGTGCAGGGAAAACACTTGAAAAAAATTGCCTGCGAGAATACTTTCTGAGGAGGACCCCCGGGGCAAATAAAGTAACATCAAAAATACATTACTGGATCTGATAAAACTAAAAAGCTTCTGCACTGCCAAGAACACAGTAAGTAAAGCAAGTAGACAGCCCTCAGAATGGGAGAGGATTTTTGCAGGTTATATTTCTGACAAAAGTCTAATAACCAGAATCCACAGAGAACTCAAACTTATTAATAGGAAAAGAACAACTGACCCTATTTCATTGTGGGCAAGGGACTTGAACAGAAGCTTCTCTGAAGAAGACAGGTACATGGTCTACAGGCACATGGAAAAAATGCTCATCAACTTTAATCATCAGAGAAATACAAATGAAAACTACTTTGAGATATCCTCTAGCTCCAGTAAGAGTAGCCACATCACAAAATCCCATCCACAGATGTTGGCATGGATGTGGAGAAAAGGGAACACTTCTACACTGCTGGTAAGAATGTAAGCTAGTACATTCCTTTTGGAAAGAAGTTTGGAGAACTCTCAGAGGTCTAAATGTAGACCTGCCATTTAATCCTGCAATTCCCCTACTAGGTGTATATCCAAAAGACCAAAAATCACTTGGCAACAAAGATATTTGCTCCAGATTGTTCATTGCGGCTCAATTCAGAATTGTCAAGTCTTAGAAGAAGCCCAAGAGCCCATTGACCCATGAAAGCATTAATAAATTATGGTACATGTATACCATGGAATACTATGCAGCTATTAGTATTACTATTAAAAAAAAAGATGGAGACTTTACCTCTTTTATGTTTACATGGATGGAGCTCAAAAATATTCTTCTTAGCAAAGTATTTCAGGAATGGGAAAAAAAATCCAATGTACTCAGTACTACCACAAAACCAATTTATAATCACTTACACTTTCATATGAAAGATGAATCATAACTATAGCCCAGGACGAAGGACAGAAGGGGAAGAGGATCGGAAAAGAGGGGGTTGGTTTAATAGAGGGAGGGTTAATGGTCAGACCACACCTATGGAGCATATTGCAAAGTCAATCTACAAGTCAAATCTATCAAGTATTGAACACAAATGTCTTAACACTGTGATTAAGTAAATGAGGTGAAAGCTATGTTAATTAGTAGGATGTAAGCATTCCAATTTGTACAAATAATCAATGCATTGAATCCCACAAAAGAATAAATGTATTCATGATCTATGTATATACAACTTAATAAAAAAATTACACTAAAAAATTAAAATTAAATTTCTTCTCTTGATTTTATCTTGGACTTGCAGCTCCATTTCTCCATTTTCTGGAATAAAATATCTATAATTAACCTGTTTGTTTCTTTCTCCTACCTTTAATAAATAGAACAGAGTCATATGAACTTAAAAAATAAATAAATAAATAAATCATTCCACCATTCTGAACCTCAGTTAACTCATCACACTACAGAATTGCTATATGTGGAATAATAGAACAGACTTAGCACTGAGCCTGACACGCAGGCTCTCAATGAATATAGTCAAAATTATTATCATTTCAAGCATTTATATCTCAATTGTTTTAACTTCATTGATTTTAATGTCATCTTATTTATGCCTCAGCAACAGAGAATGGGGAATTTCTTTGCAAATTTCTAAGATACTTGAAGCTTATAATTTTAGGATCAAGTCATTTTTGTTCTAACCATCTTAACTGAAATTTATTCTTGAAACAGTTATGTACTGCTGTGAATTTGCAAGCAGAAATGAATGACTGTTTCAAATGGCTAGCATGACTTAAATACAGTAGAACCTCCCTATATAGCTGACCACCTCCCTACATTGACCACCTCCTTAAGTTGATCAAATTTTCATAGACCAGACATGCACCACATGTACGTATCAGTACAGTAGGCCCAGTTCCTTATGTTGAACACCTCTGTATGTCAACCAGTCTGTTACAATCCCTTAGGCAGTCAACTTACAGAGGTTCTACTGTATTTACTGAAAATATTATCATCATTTATCATAGTATTAGTGCAGTAGTTTACAGCAATATGATAATACCCATAAGAAAATTTAAGGTTAATACTAACTATTTCCTCTTCACTAAAGGGCCTCAGAATTTTATAATTTTTGAGGCTGTACCTTTATCCTTAATGTAAGAAATGGTTCTGGCTAATTTCTACCAGTGGCTTATATATTGTACCAAATGAAATTAGATCATCTATTTCAATGGTATCAGGTTACATTTTTCCTTCTCCTATTTTTGTGAGATTAGAAGATATTTTGTTTGGAAAAGGTTTAGGGCTATGAAAGTTGAAGTGAAGTCTTCCCCCCATGGAAAAGAGAATTGAATTTTGTAGCTCCTTTTTCTCAGCTCTGGAACTTCTCCTTTTTACTGTGGATTTACTCACATCTCTTGACTTACAGAATGTTAAAATGGTAGAATACTATGGGCTACACTATGACCAGTAACCCACGCACAAAGAGATGCATTGTCTGAAAGTAGTTCATAGCTCAAAGGGTGACAGGTGGTGTCAGAGGTCAGCAGAGCAACAGCACACATTGGCTAGGAGTGGAGTGTCAAGGGAAGTAGAACCTGTAGGTTGACCACCAAAGAGCTGTAACAACCTGGTCAACATAACATAGGTGCTCAACATAAGGAACTAGGCCTATTGTACTGATACACATGTGGTGCATGTCCAGTCTATGAAAATTTGGTCAGCTGAAAGAGGGTGTCAATCTGGGGAGGTGGTCAGCTATGGAGATTCTACTGTTTCTGGAGCAGAGAGCCCAAAAGAGATTCAGGTATCTGATATTAAATGTAGCTAATTTCCCACCCTAACTTTTATACTCTCGGGGCATCTGAGAGAAATACAGAAAAGGCTGGGGGTCAGGGACAAAGGTTTTGCCATTTGACAGAAGGAGCTAGTGATCTAGTAGACTTAGGGAAAACTTAAAAATACCATGCCTAAGATTTACCAAAAAGTAAGACTTGAGCAACACCAAGGTTCTATACATACAAGTCTCTTGTGTTTTTTCCCAATACTGCTAGAAATTTTTCTGATATTCTTGCTACTACCAGAGTAATATCTTCTAGTAATTTCTGCCTCTGACCGCCAATGAACTCTAAGAACAAGTAAATAAACTTTATAACATTATCTACAGTGAATCTGCTGGCACTGGAAAGTACTTTTTGGAGTATAGCCCAGAATCTGCACCCATAGACCATGTGGCATCTGTCTTTCCTCAAGTCAGTGGTAGTAAACAACAATTTGTAAACAGCAAGCTCCTAATTAGAAGAAAAGGACAGACATATACTGCTCACTGAGCCAATGTGTTCTTTGCCTCCTAAATAGACACTCATTCTATAATTTCACCAGGTATCTGACACTCATTGAAATATCCCTTAAGAATTCCCTAGGACTATGAAAAACTTTCTACTTTGAAAATAAGAGAAAAATCTGCTGAGAGAATCACAGCTCTTTAAGCATATCCAGGCCTCTTTAAGCATTACAGATTTGATTTTCAGACCAAGAAGCCATCAGCAGCAGTTTGACAGTCTCTCCAAGGTCCTATCTTCTATAAAATGAGTGCTCATGGTGTTTACTATATAGTTGTATAACTATGATAAGACTAATTACAAATGGGTGCAGTTTTAAAATACATTTGAGCAGAATTTTATGTGTTTCTAATATGGAACATTTAAACATTATACGATTGCCTTAAAACAGTTGATGGTCTATGTAGCATGGGAAGCGGTTTTTAAAACTGGCATTTAAATTTTGTATACATCTGAGAATGGATATTGCTTTAGGAAGCACTGGTGTTGAATTACTGAATCCATGGTAAGGTAATCATACAAATTATCAATAAGAACTTCAGTGATTTATAATCATAATAATTATCAATAAAAACTTCAGTGAGCACCTATTGTGTTAAGAGCTATTTTGGTGCCATTGGGGTAAATGAAGAGCAGTAGAAGCAATCTCTGAATTAAAATGTTTACAAATTCAAATATAATTAACGTCAGTACTTAAGAGTGATATTTTTGCTACTAGATCATCTTGAAGACCTTCACATTTTTGACCAACAAAGTTAGAAGAGAACTTAGAGTCCCACGAGTTCATTAAAAATGAAGAAATGAAGGCCAGGGGACTGAAAAATCCCCCGTACTTTGCCCAGAACCTGGCTCATAGAAAGCACACAGGAAACATGTATCACGCAAGTGAATGATAATGTTATCTGTATTAAGTCATTCAGTGAGAGACGAACAGGTCTCATTTTAGAATCTAGACATCCTGACTCAGCCCTGTGTCAGATGCTCCATATTTCCACTTTTGGCCTATAAAATCAAGCCACACTTGGGTTTTTGTTGTTCATCTTTATCTAAACTTTACACAAGTCCCCCCTTATCCATGGGAGATGTGCTCCAAGACACTCAGTGGATGCCTGAAACCATCAATAGTACTGAACCTTAGTTACACTATGTTTTCTTTTATACATTCATATCCATGATAATGTTTATAAGTTAGGCACAATAAGACATTAAAAACACTAATAATCAAATAGAACAACTACAGCAATAGACTATAATAAAAGGCAAAATGTGGACTCATTCTCTCTCTCTAAATATCTTATTGTACTATGTTCATCCTTCATGTGATGATTTGAGGTGATAAAATGCAAGTGTGATGAGATTGAAAGGCCAGATGGACCCCATTTGGCACTCTTTTTTCCCTCCACTCCTCATCACTACCTGCCCCTGAGCAGGTAGGCCTTGCAGAAATAGGCTTTTAAACAAACATATCCTGCAGAGACGGGGGGGATTAACCCAGAAGTAACAAATCCTTGTAAAAGTAAATTCCCATCTTGGGTTTCCCTTGTAACTACTCAACCGCCCACCCTGTAGATCTAACCTTGCCTTGCTTTTATAAACTGCTTTGCTTTAGGAATTCCACCCCACCCCCCACTGAAAGAAGGATATTAAAACCCCCTTCCTTTGTTATGCAGGGATGAGAATTTTCAGGTGTGAACGTTTCTTGGTAGGCTGGCCAATCAATAAAGGACCCCATACCTAATTGGAACTCAGTGTGCTGGTGTTTTCTCTGTTATTCCACTCGCTTGGGTACAAGATGAGGTGAATTACATAGACATTGTGATGTAAATGGAAAATTTCAGAAATAAACAATCCATAAATTTTACCTTGTGCACTGTTCTAAGTACTGTGATAAACTCCATGCCACCCACCTCTGTCCAGCCTGGATTATCATTAGTCATTTAGTAGTCTTCTAGGTAATCAGACCAACTGGCTGCTGTGCTATTGCAGCACTAGTGATCAACTACTTTGCTCAGTTATGGTCCCCAAAGCACAAGAGTTAATGATGTAGTATTTTTGAACCACAGATGACCACAGTACCAAAAATTGAAAATCAAAACTGTGGATAAGGAAGAACCACTGTATTTCGAAATAATTGTAGATTCACATTCATTTGAAAGAAATAATACATGGAGAGCTCACGTACTCTTGGTCAGTTTCCCCTAAAGGTAACATCTTGCAAAACTATAGTACTATATCAAATCCAGGATATTGACAGTGATAGTTAAGATACAGATCATCGCCACATTGCACCTTTTCCAATTTTTTATTGATAATAGTTAGACATATGTAGAGGATACATGTGATATTTGTATGCATGTACCCAATGTTTAATGGTCAAATCAGGGTAATTGGGATATCGACTACCTCAAACATTTATCTTTTCTTTGTTTGGGGAACATTACGATTCTTTTCTATAGCCATACTCACATCCTTCTACCTCATCCCATTCTAAATCCTGGAAATTAATAATCTATCCTCCATAACTATAATTTTGTCATTTCAAGAATGTCACATAAATGATTTTAACCTTTTGGGGTTGCCTTTTTTGTCTGTTTGTTTGGAACAATTCTCCAGAGATTCGTACAGATTGCCGTACATATCAATAGTTTATTCCTTTTTATTGCTGAATAGTATGTCATGGTATAGATAGACTGCAGTTGCTTAAACATTTACTCATCATAGGATATCTAGGTGTTTTCCAGTTCTTGAATATTATAAATACAACTGCTATAAACATTGATGTACAGGTTTTTTATGTGAATAAAAGTATTCATTTCTCTGAGATAAATGCTCAGGAGTAAATCACCGTGTTGTGTGACAGCAGCTTGTTTACTTTTAAAAGAAACTACTAAACTATTTTTCAAAGTGGCTCTACTATCCTGTATTCCCACCAGCAATACCTGAGTTTCTCCAGGTCACAATCCTTGTTAGCATTTGGGGCCGTCATTGTTCTGAAAGATGTGCCTTGATTGCTCATTGTGGTTTTAATTTGCATTTTCTTTTTTCTTTTCTTTTCTTTCTTTCTTTTTTTTTTTATTTTGTTTTTGAGACAGAGTCTCAAGCTGTCACCCAGGGTAGAGTGCCATGGCATCACAGCTCCGAGCAAACTCAAACTCTTGAGCTCAAGAGATTCTCTTGCCTCAGCCACCCAAGAAGCTGGGACTACAGGCACCTGCCACAACACCTGGCTATTTTTTCTTTGTAGTTGTCTTTGTTATTTGGCAAGCCCAAGTTGGATATGAACCTGCCAGCTCTGGTGTATGTGGCTGGTGCCCTACCTACTGAGCTACAGGCACCAAGCCTTAATTAGCATTTTCTAAATGGCTAATGCTGTTGAACATCTTTTCATGTGCTAATAATATGCCATTTGTAAATTTTCCTTGGTGAGATCTCTACTTGTGTAGTTATAGGCCATAAGTTATAGCTAGATTTTTTTCTTTCTTTTTTTTATTTTTTTGAGATAGAGTCTCATTTTGTCATCCTCAGTAGAGTGCTGTGGTGTCACAGCTCACAGCAACCTCTTAACTCTTTGGCTTAAGCAATTCTCTTGCCTCAGCCTCCCAAGGAGCTGGGACTACAGGTTGCCCGCCACAACGCCCAGCTATTTTTTGGTTGTAGTTGTCATTGTACTTTGACAGGCCTGGGCTTGGTTCAAACTCACTAGCTCCAGTATATGTGGCTGGCACCCTAGCCACTGAGCTACAGGTGCTGGGCCACAACTGGATTTTTCTAATTGTATGTGTTTTGTTTACATTGTTTTTGTTCTTAACTGTTATTATCATTTTGTAACTTTTTCCTTTGTTGATCATCTTTGGCTGTTAAGTCTAAGAACTCTTCTCCAAGCCCTTGCTTCCAAAGATTTTTTTTCTATGCCAAAGAATCTTATTGTTGCTGTTGTTGTTACCTATCCACAGGTACCTATTTAATCGCTCTGGCACCTGTTGTTGAAAATTCTATTCTTTCTCCATTGAATTATTTTGTACCTTTATCAAAATTCAATTGGTATTTTTTGTTTGCTTTACTTCTGGACTCTCTATACTACTGCATTAACATATGTGCATTATCTTTCTCTTTACCAGTACCACACAACCTTGACTACTATGGTTACCTAGTAAGTTTTGAAATTGGGTAGGCTAATTCCTATCATTCTATTCTTCTCTTCAACGTTGTTTTAGCAATTCTAGTACTTTTGCCTTTCAATTAAAAATTTCAGGGTGGCTCAGTGAGTAGGGGGAGTTTGAACCCTACCCAGCCAAACTGCAACAAAAAATATCTGGGCATTGTGGCAGGTGCCTATAGTCCTAGCTACTCAGGGGGCTGAGACAAGAGAATTGGCTAAGCCCAAGAGCTGGAGGTTGCTGTGAGCTGTGACACCACAGCACTCTTCTGAAGGCAATAAAGTGAGACACTGTCTCTTAAAAAAAAGGAAAAAAATTCAGAAACATCTCATTGATAACTCCAAAAAGGATTTGTAAGCATTTCCAAAATTGGCTGGGTGCAGTGTCTATGTCAAGGGGCATAGATCCCTGGAGCTCAGGAGTTCAAGACTAACCTAAGCAAGAGGGAGATGCATGTTGGCTGAAAATAGAAAAACTGGCCAGGTATTCATGGCTGGTGAGTTGTTAAGGTCTAAGCTTCCCACATGGCCTTTACTGTTGGAGGTGGGCATAGGGGCACAGATTTTTCTATGAACTTCATATGTAACGAAATCCAAAAGCTTCCTCCTTCCTAGGCTTTCATTTTCCTGGCCCGGTGGCTAGAAAAAGTAGGATTTGCTATCATTATTCTTGTTGTTTTCTACATTCCTTGGAATTTCTGGATTGTTAGCTTCTTTACCTCCAAATCTGGAACATAGGAGGCACAACAAAAACCCAGGAAACTCACTCAGCTATTTCTTGGATCTCGGGGTACTGAGCAAGCCCTCTTCTCTCTACTTTTAAGAGTTCTCTGATGTTTGTTCTGAAATTTTAACCATACTTAATGGGAGAAATAGGGAAAAGTATGTCTATTTTATCTTTCCTGAGCAGAAGCTCAATCTCACACTTGATTTTATAACCTCCTTCTGTAAAAGAATAATCTCCTCAATATTTGAATGCTAAAAAAAATTAGCCTTTTTTATGTTATGCCTTAAATTCCTGAAAAGGTACATAATTATGCCCTCAACCAAGTCTGTCAAGATGCAGCCACCAAGGAGAATCCCTGATTGTTCTAATATCCCTTCCTCTCACCCTTACCCTTGTGCCTTGCCCCTAGAACCCACTCACAGAATGTGCACAGCTCCTATAACCGATCATAAAAGGATCAGTGTTCAGTATTGTGGTATAATCTTAGCATATTCAAAAGCTTGCAATCATTAGGATTGCTAAGTACTGTCAAGCTTCCTACAAAAGTGAGGAGAATAGCTGTTCCCCTAACCATACTTCGATTGCCATTTGAACCCCAACGCAATTCCACTTATCCCTAGAGGTCAGGCTCCCATCATTCCTATTCAGTTAGATTATGACTCAGTGAAATTGCCCTGAGACATACAATGACAAGTGAGATTCTAATAGAGTTTTGTTGGTAATAAGAGAAATCGTGTCTGGGAATTAATTCAACAAGTATCCTAGGAATTTCTATCATGTGCTGTACATTGTTCTAAGCAAAGGAAATATAATATTCAATAAAATTATTCACTAGAATTGCTCACTATCCTTAATCCTCAGAGAAATGCAAATCAAAACTACTTTGAGGGAGGAGGTGGAGCAAGATGGCTGACTGGAAGCAGCTCCCGAAAAAGGCTCCTGTCCAAAAGGGAAGATAACCTCCAGAAACTGCGCAATTAAGCTGAATACTGGGAGCCCAGCTGAGAGAGAGAAGTGATTTCAGCAGATAACTTCTGTCGAGACTGGCTGCAACCCCAAGAAAGCATGCTTCAGGTACAAAATTCATCTGAAAGGAAGAGTGCCTGTCCCCCCGCCCAAGAAAGCTCTGAGTTTCTTGCTTTTCTTTTTCCTTTCTTTTTATTCTCCTCTTTTGCTCCTGTGAGTTTTCTATAGACAAGCGGTGAACTGTGGACCTCTTGTCTCACCCCATGGAAGAGTACTGTGGGAAGTGGAGTGTGCTTCCCCTGAGCACCCCGGTGTGACTCTGAAAACTCTATTGCTAGGCAGAAAAGCTGAACTAAAGTTTTCCCCACTATTCTGAACTTACTGTACACCCTTCCCCCCTTACCTGAGGAACCAGAAGACTAACCCCCGCTGTGACTGAGGCAGGAGGTCCCTGAGCAGCGCCCCCACCCCCCCCAGCCGAAACAATCACCCCACCGAGAAAAGAAGGAAGCCACAGGCAAGTGCCTAGCTCTACACCCGAGCTTGCCGGGCATCCGCAGGTCTGCTGTCTACTAGAAACTCTGACAGTGACCGCCAGACCTCCGCAGGTCTGCCCCCAACCAGGAACTCCTCCCCCGGTGACCACGCGGGCCTTCACCTGGCACTCGCAGGGCCCCCACAGGCCAGCCCCAGGCCACTAAATCCCCTGACAACCATGCGGCTCCACGACTGAGTTTGCAGGGCTTCCACAGAACTGCCTTCTGCCAGGAACTCTGCCTGCAACTGCCAGGAGTCTGCAGTGCGGCCCATGGCCAGAAATGCTCCTGGCAACTGCCTGGCCCTATGCCTGTGCTTGCTGGGCTTCTGCAGGTCCACTGTCTGCTAGAGACTCTGCCAGCTACCACCAGGCCTCTGCAGATCTTCCCCCAGCCAGGAACTCCCCCGGCGACCACACAGGCCTCTGCCTGGCTCCTGCAGGACCCCTGCTGGTCTGCCCCTGGTGAGTAAATCCCCTGGCAATAGTGCGGCTCTGTGCCCAAGTTTGCAGGGCTTCCACAGGCCTGCCTTCTGCCAGGAACTCTACTTGCAACTGCCAGGCCCCTGCAGGGTGGCTCACGGTCAGAAACACTCCCTGCAACTGCCTGGCCCTATGTCTGTGCTTGCTGGGCTTCCACAGGTCCTCCGTCTCCTAGAGACTCTGCCAGCGACCGCCAGGCCTCTGCAGGTCTATACCCAGCCAGGAACTCCACCAGCAACCATGCAGACCTCTCCCTGGCACCCGCAGGTAACCTGCAGGTCCACTCCTGGTCAGAAACAATACCAATGATGGCGCAGGCCTCCACCTGGCACCCACGGGGCCTCTTCAGGCCAGTCTTCTGCCAAGGACTCTGCTGGCAACTTCCAGGCCTCTGCAGGCCTGCCCCTAGCCAGGGACTCCCCCGGCCACCACCTGGCCCTGCATCCCACACTTGTCAGGCTTCTGTAGGTCTTCTTTCTGCCAGGGATTCCCCTCATGGCCAGGGGCTTGGCAGGGTCACTCCCGGTAACTGCACAGACCTCCTCTTGGCAGCCATGGGGCCTCCACAGGCCAGCTTTCTTCCAAGGACCCCACTGGCGACTGCAAGGACTCTCTGCAGGCCCAGCACTGGCCAAAAACTTCCCGGACAACTGCACGGTCCTGCACCCACCACTTGAAGGGCCAGACACAACGGTGAAAAACAAACATAGGGTGGAATCAATGGAAAAGCTCTGACAATACAAATAATCAGAGTAGACCAACCCCTCCAAGTAATGACAAGGCAGACACAGCACAAGATCTCCTACATAAGCAAATGGCTGAGATGTCTGAAATCGAATTCAGATTCTGGATTGCAAATAAGATCAGTGGAATGGAGGAAAAGATGGAATTAGAATTTCAAGCAGTAATTCAAAATATGACCCAAAAGATGTCTCAAGAATTCAACAAATTCAAAGACAAAATGACCAAAGATTTTGACACATTGAGACAAGAAGTTGCAGCCCTTAAAGATCTGAGAAATTCAGTAGAATCCCTCATTCACAGAATAGAGCAAGCAGAAGAAAGGATTTCTGACATGGAAGACAAAGCTTTCAATGCTCTCAAACCTCCAAAGAGCAAGAGAAATGGAAGTCAAAAATAGATCAATCTCTCAGAGAGCTCTTGGATAACTCGAAGAAAACCAATATTCGCCTCATAAGGATCCCCAAAAGTGAAGAAGCAGCCTCACAAGACACAGAATCCCTTATTCATGAGATTATGAAGGAGAACTTTCCAGACATGCCAAGAGATTCTGAAATTAAGATAGGAGACAGTTTCAGAACCCCAGCATGACTAAACCAGAACAAGATAAACCCCAGGCACATCATAATTAAGTTCAGTAAAGTAAATATGAAGGAGACAATTTTGAAAGCAACCAGACGCAAGAAATCAATAACCCACAAGGGGAAGAATAATAGAATAACTGCAGATCTCTCTGATCAAACTTTTCAAGTGAGAAGAGAATGGTCATCGGCTTTTAATCTCCCAAAACAAAATAACTTTCAACCCAGGATCTTGTATCCAGCTAAACTGAGCTTCATTTATGATGGAGAAATTAAATATTTTAATGACATCCACATGTTGAAGAAATTTGCCATAACTAAACC
>CAUYON010092542.1:0-19217 GCA_963573935.1 Arctocebus calabarensis
TAGTGATCAAGAAAATGCCATGAAGGCTATCTGTAACAGTACGATGAAAACATTTCTGAATGTATATGAATCATGCCCTATGATTGCACCAATGTACAGAATTATGATTCAATAAAATTATAAAAAAAAAAAAAGAAAAAGAAACTAACATTTTAAAAAGACTAAAAGCGAATGTCACAGTTACAGCCTATAGGCCTGAGCTTCCACAGTTAAGAATGTGGAAGTTTGTACTTTTCTATGTACAGAAGGTGCCAAAACATGTGTGCACATTTTAAGAAAAAAAAAGTACTAAAATTGGATAGTACAAGTCAAGTCGAGCATCTCTTATGACTTGCGTGTTACAAATTGAATATAGTTTTTTTTCTTTGATTAAAATGTGAATACTTTTTTTTCCTCTCTCCTGTATAATTCCACGGAGAAGAGAAATAAACAGATGCTTGCGACTCTGGGTTGGTAGGGACCTGGAGACCGAGGACGCTCGCGACAGAGCCGCAGACCTAACGCTAGGGGGCGCGGGCGGCGGGAAACACCGGGTCCGGGAGGGCGCAGTGGCATCGTCTGCATCCCAGGGAGAGGAAAAGCGAGAAACCGGGGCGTGCACGACCCGAGTGGGACAAGAGAGGAATGTACAGATCGGCCCTGAACTCGCCGAGAGTGCAGGCAGAAGGCGCGCAGGGCCCGAGGAGCTAGGATGCAAAGAAAAGGCCGCCACAAGCGTAAGGAAGGGACCGACGGCACCGGAGGCAACTCAGCCAGGGTCTAGCCTCCCAATAAGGCCGAAATTCAACTTGGCCAGCACAGTTTAAGGTTTTCCAACTTTCAAGAAGGGGTTAAAAAAAATGAAGGTGGAAAAAACGCAAGCAGGCCCCAGCGAGATTTGAACTCGCGACCCCTGGTTTACAAGACCAGTGCTCTAACCCCTGAGCTATGGAGCCAACCGCAAGAAACCTTTCTGCGCACGAGCAGTTGACGCCGCTGAGCGCCGCGCAGCCGCAGATTGCCACTCCAAGTAGGTGAACTGCAAAGAGGTGGGAGCAAAGTCTCTCCGCCGCCCGCCCGCCCGCGGGTGTACAGGTACACGAAACGCTGGCGGGGAACTCTGGGAGAGCTCTGCGGAGACAAGCCCGGCGCCGGGCGCGCAAGCGGGCAGAGACAGTCCGGGAGCGGCAGGGCCTCCGGTGGGTGGAGCTGTGCGCCAGGTACCGGCCTGGGGACACTTGCGCTGGGAAGTGGGTGCAAGTTAAGGAGCTTGGCGCGGATGGGGGCCCAGAGGTCAGAGCTATAGAAAGGGGTAGGGGAGGAGTGTCGAGGGGCCTGTCCTGCGGGGAATCCAGGTCTGGGATGGGCAGGGTAGTGAGGGAGCAGTCGGGCATAGAGAGGTAGGGGCAGAACTCAAAAGGTCGACATGTTTAGAGGTGCTGGACTTTTAAGAAAAACTGGGTCAAGGGCGGAAGCCTAGGCGGCGGGGACCTGAGAGGCACAGAGAGGGTAACTCAGCCAGGGTCTAGAGTCCTGCCTAGCCTTTGGACGAATTAGGGAAAGATAGCTCTTAGAGCTTGCCTTGACTCTCAGGGTGGAAGATAGGGAAAGAGGAAGAGGGCCCAGGGGACAGGAGCCCTAGCCTGGCAAAGTGGTGGACCTTGGCCTGATGACCCAACCTGGCTTTGGTCCCTGCAAGGTGAGGCCGCCACAAGGCCGCCATAGGTCAATGGATGGCCAGGCCAGAGGCAGACCCCTGGCAGCCCTCTAGTATTGATGCTTAGGGGTTCAGTGAAGTTCTGGTGGCAGGGGCCTCCAGGCTGCAGACTACAGGCACCCACAAACAGCACCCAGCTAGTTTTCTATTTTTAGAAGAGACCAGTCTGCTCTTGCTCAGGTTGGTCTTGAACTCCTGAAACCTGCCTCAGTCTCCCAGAGTGCTGAGATTAGAGGTGTGAGCAACTGCACCTGGCCTGGATCTGCCTTTGGCATAGTGCAGTGCCTGACCTTAGAGAGCCTTCTACGCAAAGTGAAGTTTGAAGGCTGGGCATGGTGGTTTGCGCCTGTAATCCCACCACTCTGGGAAGCCAAGGCAGGCGGATCACCTGAGCTCACAAGTTTGAGACCAGCCTGAGTTAGAGGGAAATCCCCTTCTCTGAAAATAGCCAAGCACTGTGGCAGGCGCCTGTGGTCCCAGCTACTCAGGAGGCTGAGGCAAGAGAATTGCTTGAACCCAAGAGTCTGAGCTCTGAGCTGTGAGCTATGATGCCACAGCATTCTGCTGGAAGTGACAAAGTGAGACTGCCTCAAGAAAAAAAAAAAAGTGAGTTTAAAGCATCTCAGAGATGTTTCGTGATACCGCAGATAGGACTACGCAACTGTCATGGTCCCTGCGTGCCAACATATGTGTGACAGAATTAGGTCTGAGATGGGTATTCATCTAGGCCGGTAACCAGGTTGTGGGGAAGCAAACCTGTGGCCCTCACCTAAATATGGTGTGGTTGATAATTAACTATACAAAGGGCTGCAAATCAATAATAGGGTATGACCAAATTGACCTAGGTCTGTTTGCAATACTTAAACCTACTACACATGTTCATAAATACCCTCTCCAAAACCCACCCCTCCCTGCCCCATACCTCACCCACCCTGAGAATCTGAGCTACACACACACACACACACATGATCCTCCCATACATAAACACTGTGCTTACTCACTCTGGTGGGAACCTTGCTCATGCTTGTGTTCCTGTACTCAGTCCCAGGAGTCAAGAATGAACCAAGAAAATCTCACAGTGTTTATTCCATCACCCCCCCTTCTCAGGGAGCACTGGGCAGGGAACAGCCCACCGCCACCCTTCTTGAAGCTCAGCTACGCAGACGCTGGGGAACAATTAGCCAAGGGGTAAGGAGGCAGCCACCCTCCAGGACACGAGCTGAGCCAGCCTTGGCACCAGGACACTCCGCTTTTGGCATACATTTGGCAAGTTTCAGAGGGGGCCTGTCATAAGCGTGTTTGTGCTCTGTGCATTTCTTTGCTGGTGCTGGTTGCATCTGTAAGATTATAAATACCAACTTTTGTTTCAAAGTTCCCTTTAATCTTAAGGGAAGCTGTACTTTGGCACTGGGAAAGGGGAGCTAGGTGTCTGTGAGAACATGTGTCGCTGGGATCAGGGTGCACACAGCATTCTGTGTCGATAGGCTATGGGATGTTGGGGACTGGTGAGGCCTCTGTGCTCCTGTCCTGGGCTTCTCCCTCTCATATGGCAGAAGGACTCCTCCCAGTTCTGGCCCCAGACTCTTCCAAGCTAGGAGCATGGTGACAACTCTGTCAGATCAGCTGGATCTAGAGGGGGTAGATCATTAGGTAGAACTGGCAGCTATTAAGAAGGCAAAGCAGTTGGGAGGCTGAGGCAAGAGAATCGCCTAAGCCCAGGAGTTGGAGGTTGCTGTGAGCTGTGTGATGCCACGGCACTCTAACAAGGGCGATAAAGTGAGACTGTGTCTCTACAAAAATAAAAAGACAAAGCAGAAGTGACACTGAGCCTGGCTGGCCAGGCCAAAACCTGCCCCCTTGCAACTGAAGTCAGCACAGGACCAGTTTGACAGTCATTGCTCCATGGAATCAGAGACCTCCTGAGTCAGAGTAGCAAGGCTCTCTGATAAGAAGCCTCCCTGTCAAGAGCTGGGGTCCTGTCCTCAGCCACCTCCACTTCCTCTGGCCAAATACATATGCTGTCCACAGGGGCGGGACAGACCCCAACGATCCAAGGCCTTCTTTCCCCTGCTCTATTGGCCACAGTTATTCACTCTCATGCCTCTGGGGTTGTGTCCATAGCACCACTCTTGGGCAGTCTAGGGTAGGAGAGTGGAAAGTAGACCCAAGTTGAACCAGGTGGCTTTGCCAGAGCCACCTATCCCTTCCCAGGCAGACAGGAGAGAAGGCGCTTTCCACATAGTGCCCCTCAAGGCCAGATTCGCAAGTAGGTGCCAGTGGAACAGACAGAGAAAAGTGGGAACACGCGCTCCTGGAAGTTGACGCGGAAGGTATAGAGGTGGCGCATGTCCTCCACGGCATAGAAGGACACAGCTCCCACTTCCAAGTCCAGGGCCACCCGCACACGTGACAGGTGTCCACAGCTGAGGAGTGTTCGCTCGGGACTGGTCACAGCCCAGTACTGGCCACCATTGAGCTGCAGTGCCCAGACACCCTCCTCAGGTGTGAAGGGCGTGAGGCCCTTGCGGCGCACGCTCTCACGGGCCACACCAAAGGCCCAGCCGTCCTTGGAGCCCACTTCCACCTCCCAGTGGTGCCGGCCTGAGGAGAATCCACAGGACGCCAGGACTCGGGTGTTGGTATCAAAGCGGCGCGGGTGACTGGACAGGTCCTGGGCCCGCGGGCCGAGGCGCACACTCTTAAGATCCAGAGAAAGGATGAGGCGTGGGTTGGCCGTGTCTGGGTCCAAGGTGAGCTCCACTGCAGACAGACAGAGGGACAGGTGTTCCCATGCAAGGCCCTGACACGCCCCTCCTCTCAGGGTCCCAGCCTCTCCCTGCATGGCAAACATCCTCCCCTTCCTTCTAGAACCCCTCCGGCATTCTGTGCAATGCACGATCCCGCCACACTCTGCCTCCCAGACACTTTTTTTCACTCAATAAGCACTTAACTGATATCAAACAAATGCAATGTGGGGGCCTGATTTGGATCCCAATTCAAACAGGTCAGGAAATCCAATTGAATAAACAATTGATGAAATTCAAATGCTAGATATTAAAAAAATCATTAATTTTCTAGGTGTGATGATATCTTTGTGATTACATTTTTTTTTTTTTTTGGAGACAGAGTCTCAAGCTGTCACCCTGGGTAGAGTGCCATGGTATCATAGCTCACAGCAACCTCAAACTTGGGCTCAAGCGATCCTCTTGCCTCAGTTTCTGTATTTTTAGTAGAGATGGGGGGGCGTCTCACTCTTTGCTCAGGCTGGTCTTGAACTTGTGAGCTCAAGCAATTCCCCTGTCTCGGCCTCCAGAGTCCTAAGATTACAGGTGTGAGCCACCGTGTCCAGCATGATTACATTTTTAAAACATCTATCTCTTTAGAGATAACAGAACAAGATATTAATAGAAAAGATATGTTATCTATGATTTGTTTTAAAATGACTCAGCGGGAAGAAGTGGGTAGCCACATGTATGAAAAATATTGGCCACAAATTGGTCATTGCTAAAGCTATAATGAGTACAAAACATTCATTGTAATCTCCTTACTATATCGCCCTCAGTAGACTGCTGTGTAATCACAGCTCACAGCAACCTCAAACTCTTGGGGTGCTTGCCTCAGCCTCTAGAGTAGCTGGGACTACAGGCATCCACCACAATGCCCAGCTATTTTTTTTGTTGTTGTTGTTATTGTTCTCGTTGTTGTTTAGCAGGCCCAGGCCAAGCCGGGCTCGAACCCACCAGCCTTGGTGCATGTGGCTGGCACCCTAACCACTGAGCTACAGGCGCTGAGCCATCTTCTGGATTTTTTTTTCTTTTTTTTTTGAGACAGAGCCTCAAGCTGTCACCCTAAATAGAGTGCTGTGGCATCACAGCTCACAGCAACCTCCAATTCCTGGGCTCAAGCGAGTCTCCTGCCTCTGCCTCCCAAGTAGCTGGGACTACAGGCTCTTGCCACAACGCCTCACCATTTCCTTTTTTTTAAGTTGCAGCCACCATTGTTGTTTGGCAGGCCGGGGCTGGATTCAAACCCGCCAGTTCAGGTGTATGTGGCTGGCGCCTTAGCCTGTTGAGCCCCAGGCGCTGAGCCATCTTCTGGATATTTTTGAGTAAATTTGAAAATCCTAGTAATAAAAATTCTAAATATGTGGACTTATTGTGAGACCACTGTGTCCCAAGCACTGTTGTGGACCCCCATAGAATACCACATGGAACAAGACAGGGAAGTACCCTGCCTGCTTGTAGCTTCCTTCTAGCAGGGGAGAGAGGCAATAAGAGGGGCCAGAAGAGCGGCCTGTTAATTTCTAGAGTGGCCAAGGTGGGTCCTCACTGAAAAGGAGCACTTGAGCAAAGATACACAAGGTGAAGAGGCCAGCCATAGAGCTGTCGGCTGTCAGGAGGACCATGTTTCAGGCCCAGGGGCAGCCAGCGCAGTGCAAAGGAGCAGCAAGGAGGGCATACAGCTGCATGGAGTGGGCCCGGGTGGGGGATAGTGTGCAGTGAGGCCATATCCCTAGAGGCCTTGAAGGCCACTGTGAGGACTCTGGCTTTATTGAATGAGAAGGGCCACCACAGGGCTCAGAGCAGACAAGGGGCATGGTCTCACTCAGTGGGTTTAGATGCTACCCGGGTAACCTCTGATTTGGCTTAGTCTTTGGCATCAGGAATTTTGCCTTTTGCTCCTGTCCCCTCTCTTCCACTCCCTTTGGTGCTGGATCCACACCATCCAGAGGTCTGCAGGAGTCAGAAACATCTTCCTGCCTGTCTTTAGCACCCCCACTCCTTGCTTCCTTGGTCTCGCGCATATAGCCCACATCCCCAGGAGAGGCCTCCATCTGTCCTGTAGTAGGACAGGGAAAAGGTTCATCCTGGTGACTGACAAGCTTTCCCCATCCTGAGTATCCCGAGGTGCAGGGCACTCTTACTCCTGACTGACCTATAGCTTATGGGCCACCTCAGGGAGTCAGAGCTGCCCAGGCCAGGGCCAGAGAAATGGGGGCAGACTGGCAGAGTTGCCAAGATGGGTGGACAGAAGGAACTAACAGTGTATAAAACCCTGAGATGGCCTCTGGCAGGGAGCGGGTTCCTTGGGAGGCCAAATGCTCAATACTCACTGTTACAACCACCGTCCCTACCTTTCTCCTCTTTCTCCAGCTCTCCCTGAAGATCCTCTGAGAAGAAATAAAACAGGCTGTGTGTGAGCGAGACCTAGATTGTCTAGCAAGGACACCAGCCCTTGCAACACCTATAGCCCAGTGGTCTCACTCACTCCCAGATACTCCAGAGGCCCTGGGGTGATGTCCCTGAACGGAGGTCCCCACTTCAGCCCTCTTTCTGTCCCCAATACTCCTCGGCCCAGTCTGACCCAGAGGGAAGCTGCATGCCCTGGGGGACTGAGTAGATTTGCCACCAACTTCTCCCCACCCAGACTGGGCTTAGCACGCTCAGATTTTTCCTCTTTTCTCACACAGCTTGGGCCAAGGGTCCTACCTGGGGACCCTTGGGGACCAGAATCTGACCACTGTCACCCACACTGCATGGCCCACCTCAGAGGCTAGGTCCCTACCTTTGAACTTCTTCAACAGCCCTTTTAAGACAAAAGTCTTAAGGGAAACATTCCAGACTTTGCTCTTCATCTCAGAAGAGACTGTAGTTGGCTTGGGACCAGGCACATTGCTGCACCTGCAGGACAGGACTCTGACAGTTAGGATAGTGAGGTCCTCTTGGTAGAAAGAGGTAGAAAAGGGAGAGTCAAACCTCATGTGGGAAAAGCTGTGGCCAAGCAGCAGGACATTTGCCCCAGAAGGTCCCCCCTGGCTCACGGAAGGGGGAGGAGGGTTAGAAAGTGAAAAGTCAGGTGAAGAATGGAGAGAGAGCCAGGAACTGTTAGGTTCACTCACCTGCTTATTGAGCTTTTGAATTCCTGAAAGAAAAAGTGGAAGAAAACTGAATCAGCATCAGGTAACTTCCATTCACCTTTGAGGAAATAACCCTAACCTTGCCTGTAAGAGAATAAGCAATAAGCAGGTGTGCCAGGCTTCACCCATAGCGCTGGCTTCAGGTGTCTGCAGGGTTTCTCACCCACGTGAAGGACCCCTTACCACAGCTCTGCAAATGCTTTGTTACAGAATCGTTCCTGGAACCATTCCTCAGACAAGTCACAGCCCTTGGGCACTGACTGGTCTCTCAAACCAGTGTCTTTTAAATGATTATTCTTGACTCATTTGTGGTTTGTGAAGCTTAAGTGGATTGTGACTATTGGTTAAATGACATGGAATAGAATAGAAAAGTACATCACATGTAGGAAAGGTATTGTTTTCTGACTTTTGTCTGGAGCATTCATATCTGGAATATGATGTAATCTACATAACTGTGGTTCACAGTCAAGGTTTTTTCACATTCCTCCAGACTTCTGACCCCAGACTCAGACGCACCTGGAGGAAGTCGAGGTCAGGCTTTCGGGTTGTCTCCTGGATTTGGCTGCAGAGCTTGGAGAGCTGGGCGATCTCACCCCCCAGCTGGGCCAGGTTCTCATTCTGCTTCTGTGTCACTTCCCGGGACAACTCCTCCAGGCGGCCCAGGAGGCGGCCTTCCTGCTCCACCAGGAAGGCCCGCAGTGCCTGGAACTCTGCCCCCACTTTCTCCTGCTCTGTGGCCATCTGCTTCTGTCTCAGAGCAGGAGATGTTAGGGAGGCAAGGGACTTGAACAGGCACCTCTGAGTCGTCCTACAGGGCAGGGCTCCTCTCCCTCACCACTTGGGACTCCTGGGGACACCCAGCAACCTGCCTGTGCACAGGCTGTAATTCCAATATCCCAGCTCCATATAGGCCTCAGCCTGAACACATGCTGTTCCCTGCCCTGCGATGGATGGGCCCTGCATGTCTTTGAACCTGGGCTCTACCACCTAAACTGGGGCAACTGCAAACTCTTAGAATTTACTGGGGCTTCTCTTGAAAACTGAGAGGAATAAATCAATGGGGCCATCATAAGGATTAAACAGAGGTTGCTTTTCCCCTCAAACTCCTGACTTCATGTGATTGTCCTCCTCAGCCTCTTGACTAGCTAGGACTACAGCACCCACCACCATACCCAGCTTATTTTTTATAGAGATGAGGGTGAGGACTTGCTATGTTGCCCACGCTGGTTTTGAACTCCTGGCCTCAAGCGATCCCTGCTAGAGCCTTCCAAAGTGCTGGAATTATAGGTGTAAGCCACCTAGCCACACCTACATTATTATTATTTTTTAGACAGAGTCTCACTTTGTTGCCCTTGGTAGAGTGCCATGGCATCATAGCTCATAGCAACCTCCAACTCTTGGGCTCAAGCAATTCTCTTGTCTCAGCCTTCCAAGTAGTTGGGACTACAGGTGCCTGCCACAATGCTTGGCTATTTTTAGAGATGGGGCCGGTCTCACTCTTGCTTAGGCTGGTCTGGAACCTGTATGCTTAGAACAATCCACCCACCTCACTCGGCCTCCCAGAGTGCTAGGATTACAGGCATGAGCTGCCACGCTCAGTCTCTACATTATTTTAAAGAACATCTTTTCTTTTTAGCAGTTAATTATAATAGTTACACATGATCAGAATACAAAAATGGGAGATGCAGAAAAGTAGAAAAGAAAAAAGAGGCTTGGCACCCATAGCTCAGTGAGTAGGGTGCCAGACACATGCACCGAGGCTGGCAGGTTCCATTCCAGCCCAGGCCTGCTAAACAACAATAACAACTGCAACAAAAAATAGCTGGGTGTTGTGGCAGGCCCCTGTAGTCTCAGCTACTCAGGAGGCTGAGGCAAGAGAATCACTTAAGCCCACGAGTTTGAAGTTGTTGTGAGCTGTCAGGGCACGGCACTCTACCGAGGGCAACATAATGACACTCTGTCAGAAAGAAACAGGGAGGGAAGGAAGGAAGGAAAAAGAAGGAAAGAATCCAGTGCCAGTGACCAGAGGTAGCAGCACATCCATAATAACTGAGAATATGCTGCGTGCAAACTTGACATTCTACTTTTTTTTTTTTTTTTTAGAGACAGAGTCTCACTTTGTCGCCCTCGATAGAGTGCTGGGGGTTGCAGTTCACATCATCAGCTCTTGGGCTTAGTTTCCTATTCCATCCTATGGAGGTCAAAATGTCATCACCACTGGGAGTGGGGAACAGTGCTGGCTGGGGCCAGGTTCAAACCCACCACCCTTAGTTTGGGGCTGGCCTACTCACTGAACCACAGTCACCACCTGTTGACATTCTACTTTTTCCATTAACATCACACACAGAATTTTTCTCTTTGTTTGTTTGTTTGTTTTGTTTCTTTTTGAAACAGAGTCTCACTCTATTGCCCAGGCTAGAATGCTATGGCGTCATAGCACTGAAACCTCAAATTCCTGTGCTTCAGCGATCCTCCTGCCCCAGCCTCCAGAGTAGCTGGGACTACAGGCACCCATCACAACACCCAGCTAGTTTTTCTATTTTTAGTAGAGACAGGGGTCTCAGTCTTGTTCAGGATAATCTCTTACTCTTGAGTTCAAGGGATCCATTCACCTCAATCCCAGAATGCTGGGATTATAAGCATGAGCCAACACACCTCACCCATGCTTGTGTTTTTAGACACAGACTCACACTGATCTCTTGAATTTTTACATGAACACATGTGTGGCACTTGGCATGATACAGTGAGCAAAGCTTCTCATGGCCAGTGGCAAGTGAGAAGCCATGTTTCCAAAACATCCCACAAGGCTCCTGGCTTACGCCTTACCTTCATCATCGGGATATTGGGGAAGCAGCAGTGGCAGCAGCACAGTGCACGAACCCCTCAGCCCTGACAACAGCCTGGGGATGTAGGTGGGGGGGTACACCTTCCCTAATATCTTGTGAGAGAGGAGACAGACACATCACCGAGAAGCAATGAGCCAAGCTTCAAAGTGGGGCACCTGATCCAAAAAGTCTGAGCTTCTCACAGCTACATCATACTGCCTCCCAAGAAGATAGCACAAGCAAAATACTATTTCCACCGGAGCTGTGGCTCAAGGCTGTAATCCTAGCACTCTGGGAGGCCAAGGTGGGCGGATCACTTGAGCACAGGATGTTGAGACCAGCCAGAGCAAGAGTGAGACCGAGTCTCTACTAAAAGTGAAAAGCTGAGGCAAGAGGATTGCTTGAGCCCAAGAGTTTGAGGTTGCTGTGAGCTATGATTCAGCTGCACTTAGCTCCTCTACCATCAAAGGCACTAGCACTCCCATCCCAGTGTTGACAACCAATACTACCTCCTGGGGTAAGAGTATTGCCCCCAGCATAGTCATTTTTTTTTTCTTTTTCTTTCTTTTTTTTTTTTTTGCAGCTTTTGGTGGGAACTGGGTTTGAACCCACCACCTCCGGCATATGGGGCCTGTGCCCTACTCCTTTGAGCCACAGGTGTCACCCTCATTCTCCTTTTTTTTTAATCACATGGCAATAGTTGTACTCCACCTCTATTGTTTCTTTATAACGAATGTGTGGTCAGAAGTGCACCATTTGCCTACCTTAACCATTTCACTTTCCTATTCCATCCTAAGGAGGTCAAAATGTCATCACCACTGGGAGGGGGGAACAGTGCTGATAGCCTGGGCTGCTGTAAACCCAGGTCTCTAAACCTCCTGCCTTCTCCCAGAACCAGAAGCAGTTCTAACACCCCCTGAGCCCCTTCTCCCTTAGCCTCAATTTCAAAGTCAAAAACTCTGAAAATAGAAATTTTTTCACTTTTGTTTTGGTGACAAAGTATGCCTCGAACATGAGGCTTTTTATTGTATTTAAGTTCCACTTGATATGAATATTT
The DNA here is from genome assembly GCA_963573935.1 of Arctocebus calabarensis. Classification (NCBI taxonomy): domain Eukaryota; kingdom Metazoa; phylum Chordata; class Mammalia; order Primates; family Lorisidae; genus Arctocebus; species Arctocebus calabarensis. Next base: position 11,496 of record CAUYON010092542.1, read on the forward strand.
GTATGTTTCTCTACAGAAATATTAATGTGCTCAGTTACAAGATGTTTCCACAGGCCATAACAGTGTGTTATGTAATATTAGTGTGACTGTAAGTCCTGATTTTCTGGGACCAGTTCCAGCTTAAGCCAGCTGTTCTGTAATTCTTAACACTCCCTTTCACTCTCAGAAGCTCTGGTTTGTACAATAAATTAGATGGTCACCCTACATAATATGCACCCTATTATCTTCCTAAAATCCATCCTGCTGTTCCACAGGGCATACTTCAACTTGATACACAGAGCTCTGGTGGGGGGGGGGGTGCCCTCTGCTGCCTCCCAGAGGGCCCACCTGAGGGGTGCCTGGCTCACCAGGAGCTCCTTGCTCTCCTTCTCTTCCGTGGACCGGAACACTTCATAGTCCTCCAGTTCCTTCTTCAAAATCTTGAGCCTGGACTCCAGGAGCTCCTGCCAGTGAGAAGGGAAGTACAGTGGGGAGAGAATTCCCCACGTGTGCCTTCCCTACTCTTGAAGGAGTAGGCGGGGTAGAAGGCATCTCTACAGATTGGGTTGGATACAGGACATGCAAGCCACACACAGAAGTGCGGAGCAACTGCAGGGTGACTCCAAAGAACCCAGGGACATGCTTCCCCAGGGTATCTGCTGCACACCCCAGATGGAACCACAAGCCTCTCAGCAGCCCAACCCGCCTTGTCCTCTCCTCAGCTCTCCTCTCCCGATGGCCAGAATGCCCTCTTCGGGGTGGGGGTGGGGACGGTGCCTGCCTCCTATGCCGGAGGTGGCAGATTCAAACCCAACCCCTGCCAAAAACTGCAAAAAAAAAGAAAGAAAGAAAACAGAATGCCCTTCAGGTGGGAAGGTTGGTCAGAGCAATGTAGAGAAGCAAGGAAAGCCTGAGGACTTGCTCACCTCCTAAGGCTCCAGCGAGGAAACAGCCACGGGGAGGCGCCCAGAACTGGCAGCCTTGGCACAGCCCAGAAGGCCGCGGACGGTCCGCTTAACACAGGCACCCCTTGCCCCCGACCCCTTGGCGAGGTCTTCACATTCGTTCCCACAAGGTAGACCTTGATCAGAGCCACACCCCAAGCAAAGCGATAAGAGGGAGCTCAGCCCATGAGTGGGTGTTCCTGCGACCTAAGAGTTACAATAATGCAGACCAGGCTAGAAGCCAGGGATACAGGGCCTGGACGAACTGCCCTAGAAGAAGATCGCAAAGTTCGTGGAGGCGCCGTTTAGGTGGCCCAGTAACCAGCCGAGAACGAAACACAGAGGCGGGCATTGGGAGGGCTAACAGGGACAGCGCGCTCTGGCCCGGATCCAGTGCCGGGCAGCCTGGAGCAGAAAGGAGGCAGGGGCTCAACTGTCACCTGCGCCGCATGCGCGGGAGGGCTAGGCCAGGGTCGGGACCTCAGCTCACCTTGGCCTCCTGCACGGCCTCGTCCAGCGGCAGCACTGCGTGCGCACGGTGCTCGCGGGCGCGGTCGCACACCACGCAAATGGCGCGCCCGTCATCCTGGCAGTAGAGCTTGAGCGGTTCGCGGTGCTGTGCGCACCGGGCAAGGGCGGAGCGTGCCGCGGCCTCCGGGGACCCGAGCTCCCCCGGGACGACCCCGGGCAGGCTGAAGCGCCGCAGAAGTGTGGCCACCGCCGCCAGCTGCCGGTTGGGCCGCAGCTGACTGGGGCGCGCGGGTTCGCGGCACTGTGGACAGGGCAGTGGGCAGGGCAGTCCGCGGGACGCCGCGGCGGCCCCGGCACCTGGACGCTCCCAGCAGCGCGCGATGCAGGCGCGGCAGAAGCTGTGGCCGCACTCGACGGACACCGGCTCGCGGAAGAGCTCTAAGCAGATGGAGCACGTCGCCTCGCCCTGCAGCTCTGCCGCCAGCGCCAGCGCCTCGGCCCCCGCACCCGGGCCGGTCCGCGGTCCCACCGCCGCCATGCACGCCCTCCGAGCACGCAGGCCGGGAGGCTTCCGGGCGGCCAATGAACGTGACAGTGAGCGGCTCGGAGCACCGACACCGGGCTGGCTTCGGAGCGCCCATTGGGAGAAGGGCGGGGCGGACACCAGGCAGGCCCAGACGTGAGCTGAGGGCGTGCCCGGCTGCGGGCCGGGTGGGGAGGGTGCTCGTTGATGCCTGACCTGGTGACACCGGGCGATTCAAGTGCAAGACAGCGCCCTGCACCCCTGATCTGGGCTCCCCAAGTGCCCGCCTTAGCCAGAGGCCTCCCGCTTGTCGCCCCCCAGCCCCTCTGGGCCGCCCCAGCCTGACCCAGTCAGCTACGGAAAACGCACGGCGACAGGTGGGCGCACAGATGCAGTTGGGCGCCAACCCCAGTTACCGACCGAGGCCGACCCAGCTGCGCCAGGCAACTGTCCGGTGAACCGGCCACGGTGTCAGGTTCCCACAGTGCAGTTCGTCCAGGCCCTGTACTGAGCTAAATTTAGATCTGGAATCTAACCCTATTTCCTCACTGCCAAGCTTGGACTTGTATCCACTTTGTGACTACTTTCCCCGCAACTGTCCGCCCCCTTTATTCTTTACGTAATGTTTGAACAAATAATACGTTTACCATTTTCTCACCTTACTCAGTATCGTTCCCCACCCCCACAACCCTGGAATAACTGGACGGTCTCTGGTCCCCTCAACTCGCTGCCGCAGCCCCATTCCAAAACTGCCAGTATTAAGGCTTCCACCTCTCTCTCCTCATTCTCCCGAGAAGCCACTAGGCTCAGGCTTTCACTCACTTTCTCAGAAACTGCTCTTGTCAGTGTCACCAGCGACCTGTGCGATTCTATCCCGAAGACCAAGACCTCACCTCGCCTGCCCTCTCTGATGCTCCCGCCCCCCTGACATCCTTCCTCAGCCTTCCAGGACACTGCATTCTCCTGACTTCCCTCCCACCAGGATGGCATCCTGTGGTTTCCTCCTCCTCTCCCTCCACTCCATGGGCCTCTGTCACTCACACCCTTGGAATCACTTCTGCTTTCTTGGCTCGAAAGATCCTGTCCTTGCTGATGACTTCCCAGCACACATGCAAGCCCTCCTCTGTTCCACATTGTCCAGCGGCTACCATTTCTTTAAACTACCCCGAAAGCCCTAGCCATTCATTGTCACCATCTCCTGCACCCGAGCCTCCCCGTCTTCTGCTCTCCGGGGGTTGACTCCATTCTAGCCGCACAGCCATCTAGCTACTCCTGCATGATGTCACGAAGAACTTACCTCATGGCCTCTGCACTGGCTGTGCCCTTCACTTGGCCCTCTTTTCTCCCAGACTCGCACAGCTCTTATCCTGCCTCCTTCATTTCTTGTTTCAAATGTCACCTTGTCAGTGAACCTACTCGGACCACTTACACTGTTTAAAATCGCTAGTTAACCGGACTCGCTCCCTCCCATTTTGCAGTTTTCTCTGCACTCTCAGAAGAGGTGAACTGTATTAGGTTTTTTCGTGGCTGAACCTTGAGATTCTAGAGCAGTTCTTGGCAAGCTCAGGAAACTTGTCTTGCATTGAACAGATTTAAATGCGGTTAAAAATCTGTAAGCTGAGCAGTTCAGAGTGAAAACTTGGCCCATAGCCTACGTTCAGTTCTTTCTCCCTCCCAAGCAATCAACTTTACAATTCTTGATTATTGTATTCAAAGATGCTATAGTTTACTACCTCAACCTCTCTTTTTAAAAAAGAAAACGTAGCGTACAGCCCACAGTCTTCCTTCTACTTCCATTTTTCAGATCACTGTTCATTTTGAGCATTGCACCTCGTGAATCCCTCGTCTTTTTCCACCGCTGCTTCCAGGTGTTTATCCGGGCCCAGTGCTCCCTCGTGGCACCTGTGTGGAGTCAGCGGGGGCACAGTGGAGCAGCCTGCGATGTAGCTCGGCAGCGGGTTTGCTGCTATTGACCTCTGGTGCGGGACACACGCCACCGGCTCTGGGCATCCTGCGCCACCAACTACTGGGAGAGCGACAGAACGAGGCGTGCGGTGAGTGGGGATGTAGCTCAGTGGTAGAGCGCATGCTTTGCATGTATGAGGCCCCGGGTTCGATCCCCGGCATCTCCACATGTGTTTTGCACCTTTTTCTTTTGTTTTCTCTTGAATTTCGAAATACAACTTCTTCTGTGGGCGTGGGAAAAGCTCCACTGCAGAGACCTCCGGTCTCGGAACCCTATCCCTTGTCTTTCCCTTCTGAGTAAAAATCCACAGGGGGTGTGATCTAACGCCATCGCGATTCCTCAATTTTTCCTTAGCGCCGTGCAGTTCATAGCGGTGGGGAAAGGCCCGGTCTCTGCTGATAGGATAGAACAAAAGCAGAAAAGGACGTGAGTGGGAGGGAACAGGCAAGGGTGGCCGAAATTGAATATCCCGGGTTGTCAAGGCACTTTCCTTATTTCTGTCACAGGGCAAATTAATGCAGCTCCAGTGGTGAAACTGAAAGCAGCATTAGCTAATCTTGAAGAAAACATATATCACGCTACTCACCAAGGCGCCCGGCTAGCTCAGTCGGTAGAGCATGAGACTCTTAATCTCAGGGTCGTGGGTTCGAGCCCCACGTTGGGCGTGACGTAGTATTTTGTTTCCAAATCTGCCTCTTTCTCTTAGAAAAACAAACTCCGTTAGGGCAACGTTGTATGTGCAATTCTTATTTCGGCCCTTTGTGAATAAGCACCTATTCGTTGTCTAGTCTGTCCTTTGGCAACAAGATGAGTCTTTCCTGGTGGTTAAATATGCATGATAAAATTTACTATTTTAACCATTTTTTGTGTTCACGTCTATGGCATTAAATGCATTCACATTGTTTGGCAACCATCACCACCAACCATATCCAGGCCTTTTTCTTCTTTACCCAACTGAAACTCCCATTAAGCACTAATTTCCCATTTCTCCTTTCCCTTATCTTCCAGCAAGCACTCACACAATATTTTGTTTTGTTTGAGACAGAGTCTCACTTGGTCACCCTCGTGACGTCCCAGCTCACAGCAACCTCAAACTCTTGGGCTCAAGCGATTCTCTTGTCTCATCCTCCCAAGTAGCTGAGACTACAGGCACCTGCCACAATGCCAGGCTATTTTCAGACGGGGGGGAGGAAGAGGGTGTCTCCTCTGGCTCAGGCTGGTCCAACCCATGAGCTCGGGCAATCCACCCACCTCGGCCTGCCAAGAGCTAGGATTACAGGCGTGAGCCACCGCTCCCAGCCCAATATCCATTCTTTTTGACTGTCTTATTTCACTTAGCATAACGTCTGCAAGGCTCATCTATATCACAGCTTTACTTCTTAAAGTTGATTAATATACCATGTACCCACATTTTCTTTATCTATTCATCTGCTGCTGGGCGTTTCCCTACCGTCTATCTTTTGGCTTTTGTGTTATGAATGTGGACATACAAATATTTGTTTGAGTTCCGAGTTCTGCTTTTTACTTCTTTTGTGTATACATCTAGAAGCAGAATTGCTGAGTCATGTGGTATTTCTATGTTTAAGGTTTTGAGGAATGGCCATACTGTTTTTCACAGACTCTGCACCACAAAACAAGACTTTTAAAACATTTTTTGAGTACGTTATACACTATATGGTTAAAAAAAAAACACTGTTAATAAGATATTCAGTGAAACTTGTTAAACTCCCTTCTTAAGTAATAATTTTTGTATCTGCATGCATATTCTTTCACAAATTTTGATGCAAGTATAGTTTATTTTCCAGTATTTCACACAAAAAGGTCATTATGACTAAATTATCTTTTGAATATTGTTCCATTTCAAGATATAGAAAATATCCTCGATCTTTTGTTGCAGCTGCTCAATATTCTGCTGTAGATGACTTATAGTTTATTTAACAGATACTTACTAATGAACATTTATATTGTTTCCACACTTTTGTTGTCATAATCAATGTCACTGCCTGTCCTACAGGATAAAACCCTTTTGAGGGCTTACAAGGTACCACCTGGCAAGGAGAAGGACCTTCTTTTTTCCTCTCACAGGACATACTCAAATAAAAATTTTGAAGATTACAGTGTCCATTTCAGGTATGGTTTGTAATCCAATTCTATATTACAACATAGTTTTTTCTCTTTTCATGCCAGTTTTTGTGGAGGCTGTCATATTCTCTTCACTTGCAAAGCCGGGGCATCATTGAAAGGGCCTACTCTGTTTATTTCTTACTCTGCAAATATTCTTCCTGGGACAGGAAGAATTCAACTAGACATAAGGAATCAAATTTGTATATGATTTTTTATTTGGTCTTGGTATCATATGGGGAATATACAAATTATTAGATCACAGATGTGTTTTGTAAAATAGGTCTACAAGAATGATTACATGCTAGGCTCTATGGCTCACACTTGTAATCTCAACACTCTGGGAGGCCACGGAGGGTAGATTGCTTCAGCTCAGGACTTGAGACCAGCCTGAGCAAGATGGAGGTTCCTGGTCTCTACTAAAAATAGAAAAATTTATAATAAGATTCTCAGACAAAAAAAAAATAGAAAAATTAGTTAGGGGTTGTGGCTGGCACCTGTAGTCCCACCTACTTGGAGTGCTAAGGTAGGAGGATCGCTTAACCCAGGAGTTTGAGGTTGCTGTGAGCTAGTCTGATGCCAGGTCACTCTAGTCTGGGGTGAGGGTCTGTCTCAAATAAATAAAAAATTTAAAAAATACCATTTAAAACACAAAATTATCTCCTACTTTTACTTATTTGTGGCTATTATCTGCTAGTCTAAAAGTACTACAGTGTCACTGGTTTCTCTTTACTACACTTGAGCAAGTCATTCTCCCAGGGTCTGTGTAGCACCAGGAAAGATGGTTCAGTGTCATCAAATACTTTATTGTTTCATCGCTGTTTATATCATATTACATTGGTATAAGAGTACCAGTCCCCCAGATTTAAAAAAAAAAAAAAAAAGGCAGGTCTCTGTTACATGCTGGTGTTCTAGGGAATGTGAATTTGGGGCAAGGAGGAAACCAAAATGTCAACCAGAGCAACATAATTCTGGAGGACCGCCTGCAAGAGGAAGAATGGCCAAAAGGCTGACCCGGAATGACCTCCTTTTCTATTCTATGTCAGGACAAACTGGACTAGGAATCACTGGATATTTTGGGAAACTCTCCCTGCTTATCGCTGTCATTCGAGATATTTAATAGCTAGGGACAAGTAGGGGAGGCATTTGAATATAGAAAAGAATATATATTTACTTTGTGATTAACAGTCAATAGAGTTGTAAAAATGTTAAAACCTAGTTTTTCTAAAGTTTTAAAATTCAATTTATAGAAAAATTGTTTTAATTCAATTTATAAATATTATTATTTTCTATAAAGCTAGCAATTTTTGAAACAAATCTCTTTCACTGGTTTCTTCACAAATTGAGGCTATCAAATGGATTGATTCTGAATATCTAAGCTGTTGATATTCTCTTGGACATTTTATTATTTTTTTTGACTATTTCTAGACCTTTATTTCTCTGTGAAAAGAGCCAAAAAAAGGGAGGGTGGAGGAATAAAATAAAAACAGCACAGTTGACACCAAAAAAACGAGTAAGAGGGGAAAAAGAAAGGTGAAGTACATGAAGGAGGGTTTCCCCATTACAGCAGCAGGAGCCAGTGACCTGGGATGCTCATATCTCTCCCCAAGGTAGGCAGAATGGCCCTTTCCTCCCTGGGTTGCCATCCTGTCCAACCTCATGCTCCCCTATCCCCTTGGGAGGTAGACAGTAAGTCGTCTTCCCAGGCTGGGAAGAGA
>CAUYON010092544.1:0-44200 GCA_963573935.1 Arctocebus calabarensis
TCTTTATATAGTGATCAAGGAAATGCCATGAAGGATATCTGTAACAGTATGATCAAAATATTTCTGAATGTATATGAATCATGCCCTGTGATTGCACCAATGTACATAATTATGATTCAATAAAATTATTAAAAAAATAAAAAATAAAAAATAAAAAATAATAAAAATAAATAAAAAAAAAAAAAAAAAAAAAAAAAAGTGGGCAAAAGACGTGAAGAGAAGTTTTTCAAAAGAAGATAGAGAAATAGCCAATAAACATATGATACAAAGCTCAGTGTCTCTAATCACCACAGAAATGCAAAATGAGATATCACCTAACTTCAATAAGAATGGTTTTCATCAAACAACAGATGCTGGCATAGATGCAGAGAGAAAAGAACTATTGTACATTGTTGGCAGGACTGCAAACTAGTACGACCTCCATGGGAAGTCATGTGGAAACACCTCAAGAACTAAAAGTAGACCTACCATTTGATCCACCAATACCACTGTTGAGTGTTTAGCCAAAAGGATAAAAGCCATTTTATCAAAAACACACACACACACTCAATTGTTTATTGCAGCACAATTCACAATTGCAAAGATGTTGGAATCAACCCAAGTGTCCATCAATACATGAGTGTATTAATAAAATGTGCTGTGTGTATACCATGGAGTACTACTCAGTCATTTTAATAAAAATGGTGAAACAATACCTTTTGTAACTACCTGGATGGAACTAAGACCATTACTCTAAATCAGTGCTTCCTAATGCCGCAATGCTTTAATACAGTCCCTGTGGGTTGCGACCCACAGGTTGAGAACCACTGTTCTAAGTATCATAAGGCTGGAAAAACAAACACCACATGTACTCACTATTAAATTAGAACTAATCAGTCAAGACTCATGCACATTTGACAGTAAAACTCAACAAAAAGCAAGCAGGTGGGAAGGGGAACAAGAGGAGAGAAAATTCACACCTAATAGTTACAATGAACAATATATGAATGATGGGCACACTTATAACTTTAATTCAAACTGTACAAAACCAATTCATGTAACCAAATTGTATGTACCTCCCAATGTTTTAAAAAATCTACTCTATTGAAAGCAGATTTTCAAGCATACCATACACTTGAAGAAGCCCTATGTACACCAGTTCTCCCCCTCTCCTGACCAACACCAAAAATACCTTTATTGATCCACATATCTCAGGTACAGAATTAAATATGTTACAAAATATTTTGGTAGTCCTGGTTACTTAGTAATCCTCTATAATTTTTGGCACAATAGTTGAATATAGCTTATTTTATAGAAAACTTAAGTTGTTTAGTACATATAATTTCAGGCCTTCTTTAGGTTTTTTTTTTATTTACAATTCCTTTTTTTAATACACAGCATTTCCATCATTTCATCTATAGTTCTTGAAATGTGTATCTGTTGTTCCTGTCTCACCATGAGCCATCTTTTGTCTTCTGGAAGTGTACCTTGGTATTGCCTAGAAAGCCATCTTCCTTCACTTTCAGTTCTTGGGATTCAGTCAATACTGATCCTGCTTCTGAAGTTAAGCACAGACACAGTATCAATAACAGAGTACCGCATTCTACTGGCAACACAAATTGGCTTGGAAAATGGTTTGTGATGCAGCCATTTACAAAGAGAATATTTTATCTCTCCAGCCAGAGTGTTTAAGTTAATCATGAGCACATAATAAATAAGGCAATGAGCTTAAATCCCAGAACTTAGGGTAGGTATATTAGAATGAAGATTCTCTTTCCATTGGACTCAGGTGAGTTTCAAAGGGAAAAAAAAGTAATTCTGATTTTCTGAATGTAAGTCAGCTTACCTTCTGTAGAGAGAGCTGAGTAAGAAGCCAACACAGAAAAAATAATAGCCAAGAGATAAAGAAAGTCTTAATTTTGATGACATTATTTGCACACCCATATGCCTCAAGACAACCAAATTTTCAGTTATAGATACAAGCTAATGTTTCTTTTCTCTGCAGCCTGTTTCAATTGGATTTTATAGCACTTGAAACTTAAAGATTCACAATATATAGCCCATTGCTTCTCCAGAATGTCAGAACCAAATATCATAATATTCAAGCTAGAAAAAAAAAGTTGACTGAACTATTTCAAAATATAGCAGATTGGAAACTACTGTTATCTCTGCCTGTTAATCCAGAGATTACTCCAGAAACAAGTACATTAATGTGCCATGACTCAGGAAGAAGGTTGTTACAGTCTTTCTGGGTAACGTAACATATGTTAGTGACATCAATATAACTAAATAAGTGGTCAGATATGATGCAGACATGCAGCTATTCTTCAAAGATAGGTGCCTTATAAAGTCAACCCGAATAATTCATCAAGTGTCAACTGAGCACTGCAATAATTTCCAGATTTTAAAAATGCAGTTTAGTCAACTTGTAATTTAGTTATGTTTTCAAGTGGCTGTTGATTCATTCATTCATCCATATCAAAAATAATTGTGGGGCACCAACTCTAGACCAGTCATTTTACTCCTTGCTAAGGTACAATATCTATGCAGATTAATAAGAACTTATTTTGTCTCTTGACCCCAATGGGTTATTTTAGTATTCATTGGTACTTACTTTACAAGATGGATAAGGGGGGGATGAAAATCTTTTTAGTTAAATGTCATCACTTGTAAATGACTTTACTGGTGGCTGAGTGGAAAAGTACTTTTAAATGAATGAACAATGTGAAATTTGGAGATTATTTGTCATTTCCATTTTCCTCTAATTTCCTTCTCATCCATTCTAATAAATCATTGATAATTGGCCATATTCCAAGTGAACAGATTTGTCAGAAAGCCCAAGTTATGATGTTCATCATAAGTATTTCAAAAATTATCACATCTCAAATATTTTTGTCTACACAGGAGTTGGAAAGCATATGACTTCCAAATTATCTACATAATTCAAGTTAAGTGTCCTAATTATTGATACAGAGTGAAGTTTTTGATGATCATAACAAGTTTTACTTTGAGAAATTCAACAAGATCAAACAGATTTTGAAGACCATATTATAAATCATGGTTCCAGGAACCCAAACATTGAATTTTATAATTTTGCCCCCAATTATTTGAAGGAGAGAGTTATTTAGTGCTAATACTTGCAATCACAATGTTTTAAAGGCAAAGAGAAAACACTGTCAACAAAGCTGGAAAATATTTTTGGTGTGTAGCATAAACACGCAAACAATTATCTTAAAATGTAATCTTCATGTGACTTATTAAAGTAGATTACATTTTAATGTGCATTGCAATTTGCACATTATAGAGAGCACTCTATATGCAGCGTTAACTGTGTGACCAGCCTGACAACCTGCACAACTGAAGATATAAAAAAAGAAAAAGCCCTCTGCTATCTTTCTCTAAATGGATGTATTTGTGGTTGATAGTCAGATACAGTTTTCACCTTTATCCCAGCTTGTTTCTGACCCAGTGGGTTAGTGTTAATCACCACTGTAGGCACCAATAATTTCCCCATATGTGGAATTTGATAAGTTAGAGCACCCACTTCAATTCAAGAAGATTCCAGCTGACTATCCAGTTATCGCTATGGACAGCTTCAAGCACATCCATGGCCAGCCTTGTATTCTTAGCTTTATCAAGCGCTTTGCACTTTTTGTCTTTTATCTCTTAATTGAGACCTGACTGCAAAAAATGCCTATCTCTTCAACTGGGTTGCATTAAGTATTAACTTTAACTGCTTTGGGTACTTGCGGTATAGAAGAGGGGGGAAAAAAGCCTTAAGAAACTGTGTAGAGTAGAAAATCTTCCCAAATCTCTATTTATAAATTGTGTAAATGCTATAGCATTTGTAAATAAATAAATAAATCTTTATCTCTTTTCCAGATTAAAAAAAAGTGTTTATATTTCCAACTGGAGAAAAGTTTATGAACCCACCGTCTTATTTGGCAGTAATAATAATCCTACAATTCTGGCCAAAGGAGATAATATTTAGGAAAGGTAAATAATTCAGTAACAATAGATGAGAAAGAACTTTGTATTTTATGTCTCTGAAATGTCTATGGACTGGGTCTTTTCTAAAGAATATGATAATAGGATTTCATTTAAACAAAGAATACATAAATCCAAGGATGCAGAAGGGCTTACATAGGTTCTAAGTCTTACAATTCTCTTTTCTAAATATTCCCAATTTCTACATCTGAGTTGTACTTTTTTAATTCATTTAAGATTTCCTTCTGTGCCTTTTTCATCTATTTATTCAGTTTCTTACATATAACAAATATTCAACTAATTCTCATCAAATTGAATGGCATTCACTTGGGGTTTTGAACAGATTTATGAAATCTTCCTATGACTTCCTACCATGTTCCCCTGTGAGACACATCAAATTCTGCCACAGCATCTATGATAGGTTTTCTTTCATAGTAATACAGAAATAATACTCAGAAAATGTATATCATGAACAAAACAATAGGTTTAGATAGTACCATTGAAAAAACTACAACTCCAGGGAAAAAAGTAATTTGATAGTAAGGGACTTGAATGTCACCAGTTGAAATGATGCTATTCAGTTTTTATATCAACACCCAAAGTTTGAGCTTAAGTGAGAGATATTAGTGATTAGCTATACCTTCAGTCTAAACATCTAAATCCAAATCTAGACAAGAAACTTCTCCCTAAGAATCAGATTAAAGAAGCGGTTGTGAACATCATGACAGAAAAAGCCCACACCTCATGTGGTAACAGAGCACCATAGGACTAACTAATTTAACATTTCACTCACTCATTCACTCCAGGAGGGCTTTCTACATGGAGTACTAGGGTAATAAAATGAACATACTGTCTATGTTCTTCTCTAGGCATGGTTAGAAGGCAGTACTGCTCTTTTTAAAAATAAGAATCATTAAAATGTGAATCAGGGGAATTTTATAAATAGTGCTAATTGACAGCAAATAACACAACCTATTCATCACCCATACCACCTATGGAATCTGGTATTTTCCGTCAAGATTCCTAATTTGCTTATTGGTCAGATTCATTCATCATCCAGTCTACCCACCCACACCAAGCTCTGATCTCTATAAAAATTACAGTGTGGCATCCCTAACAGTCACTAGTAAAACCCACACTTATTATGAGGATCAATATTATAATGTTATTCATAATGGCATAAAATTCTGTTTTCTGTAGACATGGAGAATGTTTGAAAATAAGTATATTTTCTGTTTTGCTTTTAACTTCAAATTCTAAAAATCCCCCTTTCTAGAAAGACAAAATACTCTCATTTTACTGTTTTCTTATAGGCTCATAAAATTTTAGCTTTGTGTTACTTTTTTCAAAGACTCTATTAAACTTGATACATGGGAATAGTAGGCTGCCACAAACTCATAAAAATCTTTTCAAAGAATTGCTCCCTAGCAGTGGAAATTGAATGGCAATTTCTAAGAATCAAACTAATGGCTTAAACTATAGAAAATGTGAAGCCTACTAATAGATAATTTAGGATTTCCCCTTCTGCCCCACCACCGCTGGAGAGAATGAACATGAGCTTGAATAAAATGTCTCCAAGATCTTATTAATCTTCTGTCGGTAAAAGCTCCATTTTCCCAAGCAATGGGCTGTGGTACACATACCACATTAAAACCTGTGCTTAAAATTGTCTCCATATTTTGGAGCTAAAAGTTCTGCACCCTTTGACTATGTGGACACTCGTATTATTGTCAGTTTCAAGAGTTAAATATTCCAGCAGGAATTTGTTACTACACAGCGGTACATAATGACTGAAAAACCCCTCCACCAATATTGCTCTCAAATTGGCAGCAAGTGAACAAGGGACATGAAGGATGCTTCAGCACAGTAACCTATCCTTCCTTCTCTCCTGGGAGCCACTTGGCCAGCTTTCATCCTCATAATTATAATAAATTTGACATTTCATAGATAATATTGATTTCTGTATTTTAGCATTTCACCATAGGTGACAGTCTAGCGTCAAGAATGAAATTTCTATTGATCTCCTGCGCATTAATCTCTCATGTGTATGTGATCATTTTTATAAGACCTTTTACTGCACATAAATCAATATTTCATATTTCCAGCTATGCCAGAGGAGATGTCATATTTGTAAACTGTGAGTTGACACCTGCAATTCCTTCCTGTTCAGCTTCAACTGTTCAGTAACAGTCGATTCAGGGTTGGGAAAGGATCAAGCTAGAGAAACAAGGTAGATTAAAGGCGTGAATGTAGACCAGAATAATTAGCGTAATGAACAAAGAAGCCAAGTCAGTGAAATAAAGTGAAATATTGTTTCTATAAAAATTGCTTCTGTGGACATAAGCATCTGTAAAACAGAATGGCTTTCCATGCTTCTAGGGAGCTGACACTAGATTTCAATGTCTGTGTTAATAACGAACACTGAAATACTTTTAAATAATTGATAAAAAGAACTCTCAAATCTGTTGGGTAAGGAAGTCACCACAATTTTAAGAATATTTAACATTAAAGCATGTGATCTTACAACTCCAATAGGGTACAAATACAGGTTAAATAATTTTCAAAATGGTGATCTATTTCTTAATTTAGCAAGCAATTTACAAAGTAAGTAAATTTTCATATCTCCATGCTTAATAATTTTCATAGTTCAACAATAAGACTTTGAGATTATACATTGAGTATCTTGATTAATCAAAATAGAATACTATTAGGAACGGAATGTAAATGCTTCTTTGTGTAAAATTTAATGCACAGTAAAAATTAAACAGGGTTTTTAAAAGGTAAATTCTTCATTTTAAAGAGATACTCCTATTATAGGTATTTGGGGATCTACAACTCATTTTGCTTATTTCAATGGCATGTAAGAAATTATTGTGCATGTGTATTATATATAATTTTGCTGGACTTGTCCAGGCTTTATTATTTGCAAAATTGTTTCCTATCAATTAAATAATTGGAGTTTCTCCATGACATATTTAAGAACTTTGGAGATAAAGCAAATCACTGGCCACAAATTGATCTACGTGGATGTTTGTGTTGTTATCTATACATTTTCCCGGACTATTCTTGCACTTTCTGGTACAGGTCATTAAATGCAAAAGTCAATTTGGACATCGTCTAACATAAATGAAAAAGCACTGAGAACAGAATGCTATTTTGTGTAGCATTAACATTTATTCTTTATAAAATTGCTGTTCCACATATTGAGAGAAGTTTAGAATGTGTGATAAACATTCTCAGAATCTGACAACGATGCTTTTAATTCAATAAAGTGTTTGCAGACTTAAAAAGAACTACTTTTTCCCTGATAAAAGCAGACTTGGAAATGTCCACCTTCTGGCAATTTCCTGGAGTCACTATTGACACTCTATTATTTCAAATTATATGTCGTTTCACTAGAAGGAAATGCTGCTCTTGCTTATTTTTTAAAGGCCAATCCTTTTTGCTGGTTTCTGAAACATGTTCATGGCCATAAAATATGTCAGCAAATGACTGTTTTAACGTGATGACAGACACATTATTGGAGTGTGACTGACCAGTGTAAGAGTGACTATATTTCAACAGTTGTGTCAGTTTTTGACTGAAGGAGTACAATTAAAAAAAAAAAACTAGACTGAATAGTAGGGTATTATTGAAGAAAAGTCAGCGGGTGAAATATATCTTTACAAATACTTCAGTTTTCTCATGTGTCACCAGAATTAGTGGTGAGCTATAAGCATAAAATTTATTTTGTTTTAGAGAAAATTAACATTATAAAGACGTGGGCTATATACACTCAGAACTTTAGAACTTTTAATATCAAAGTTGACTAGGTCTTGCACTCTCATTTTGAGTTAACTCTCACAATATATTTTAGCACTTTGTTTCATCAAGGTGAAAATTCCTGAGCCCTGAAACCCCCACACTGAAAAGAACACCGATATTTCTTACTAATATTTATTCCTTAAGTAAATTAAATAAAGAACTGAAAATCCATTCTCTTAGGAAAAAAGTGGAACTCTAAGTTTGTTACAGCGTCATAAGGTATATGAAATATTGCTTCCAAAATTATCGTTAAGATAGTATTTTAATTTGCACTTGATAATTTTGTCATTTCTTTAAGTCACTTTTCCTCCTCACACTTGTGATTTGATTTTTGTAGTCCAGAATCCATACAGATTTCTCCCAGACACAAAACATCATTATATCTGCTCTTGAGCTTCTCTCACCGTTTATTGCTCGGACATATTTACTACTCTTGATAAGACTAATTTGAATATCTACTTGGTTCCCATGCTGTCCGTGGATATGTTTTGCCATTGAACTTAACTCTACTGTCATTTTAATTATTTATGTATTTTTTCTTTTTCCATAGTAAAGAAATCTGTTTTTCTGTCTATATTCCCCAGACACACAGTTTGTGTTTAGTAACTATTAGCTAAATAAGCAAATCTTTATGAAATTAATGAATGAATAACACAATTAGTGACATACTTAACATATGCTGTTTTAAAAGAAGAGGAATTATTAATTCGATGATGTAGAATATGCAAAATAATCCACCTTTTTAGTTTAACACTAATGCCTTTTCTAAAAAAATCATCAAAAGGTACTTAGCATCTAGTAGGGGCTCAGAAAATAATCCAGATAGGGTAGCACAAGAAAGATTTTAAGTCTTAACCCATACTCAGGTAATATTTTTAATGTATAGGCTCCTTGTAAGTTCAATACTTTAAAAACAAACATGCTGTTGGTGTTTTAACATGGAAAGAAATAAGGATTTTGATGATTAAATTCATAGCATATTTTTTAAATCTTATAATTCTAAATAACAACATATTTTTATACATGGGATCTGCAAATTATCTCTTTTCTTCATATTAACTTCCTAAATATAGATATTGACTGAACAGGATACACTTTTAAAAAATGGCTTAATAGTTCAAATAAATTTTCCATGATTTAAAATTTTATAATTTATAAGTCAAAATTCCAAGTTCCAAGTAAAAAATGTGAGAAGAAATGCTTAAATTAATCAAAGTCTAGTAAAAATCTTAAAATTCATACATATCTAGAAAGTATTTATAAATATCCAGGTATTTATAAATGTCTAGAAAGTAAAAATTAATCATAGAATTTTAGAGCTAGAATCATTTTGATTATTTAGATATAATTAGTGACCTTTGCATAAATTATACCTTTAAAGTAATTGTCAATAAACAAAAGACCCAGTATTTTTAATAAATGTGATGTCCTAAAATTAAGAGCCTATCATCAAATTTTCCCCTAAACAACTTTGTTATAATCTCTACCACTCAAGAGAAATTATCTGTTTAATCCTGGCATGAAAATTGAGAGAAAAAAATACTTTCCAATATGAAATTAGAAAGAATGAAATTTTTTTATGATAGGCTTCATAATATGTGAAAACAACTAAAGCATTTCAAAAATCTACCATTTGAAATAACTAAAAGAGGGCTGCTCAAATATCAGTGAAATTCAAGAAATTCATATGCTGCAAGCAAATGAAATTCCCAGAATTAATATTTCATGATCAAATACCTAGAATTTCTTCATTCATGTTGAAGACAGTACATTGAACAACATGTAGAAATGTATATATGTATACATATGTATGTGCTATAAAAATAATTTTACTAAAGGCTTCTTATGGTATGTATTTATCTGAAATTTTTTCTATTGTTAAGTAATTAATATTAACCATGTATATTAAGGAAAACATTATATTCACATTTCTATGAGATTTTTTTATCTAACATCAAAGCATTTAGTCATTCTAAAATTTAAAAAAAATTGATTAAAGAATAAATATATGAATGAAGGAGTTTAATGTATCTATTTTATTGTTGTTTTTACCAAGAATCATATGGAAAATTTCAAAGTACATTAAAAAGAAGAAAAATAAAATGATTCAGTTTCTTCTTCAGATCTAAAATTGGTAGGTAAAAGAAACAACATTTATTTTGATTATAATCAGAGCATAATGTGGCATATTTTTGTTCACATATTACTCATAAAAATCTTTTTTTTTTTTTTGCAGTTTTTGGCCGGGGCTGGGTTTGAACCCTCGACCTCTGGTATATGGCACCTGTCACCCTACTCCTCTGAGCCACAGGGCCCCTTAAATAAAATCTTTTTAAAAAATTCTTGCATTGATACTGGTCTCTCAAACTTCACAAGTTTAGAAGAAAACTAAACAAGGGGATAGGGTTTACCCAAGTAAAAGCTGGGCTTAAAAAATAATTGTGGAGGGATATGGCAAAGTGTGCATTACCACATAAATCTACATACCAAAATATAATCAAAAGAGGTAATCGAACCTAAAGAACAGAAAACGATTAAAAAGAAGCACAACTCTTCATAAAAATGATAAGATCCATGTTCTTCTCTTTAACTTAGCTTCTTCCTGTTTTCTCAGGAGCATGCTGTCTCATCATTCTCCTAGTAAAGTCCTCGTGGTTAAATCTTTGAGGAAATTTTCAAATCAGTAAGATAAGAACCTGCAACCGAACAAAAAATGGACAAAAGAATTTTACAGTAGGATCAATGCCCGTACTTCGGTGATTAGGGTGCCGGCTACATGCACGGGGCTGGAGGACTTGAAACCGGCCCGGGGCCTGTTAAACAACAATGACAACAACAATAACAAAAAGCCAGGCATTGTGGTGGGCACCTGTAGTCCCAGCTACTGGTAGCCTGAGGCAAGAGAATCTCTTGAGCCCAAGAGTTTGAGGTTGCAGTGAGCTATGCTACCACAACACTCTACCAAAGGCAACATAGTGAGACTCTGTATCAAAAAAAAAAAAAAGAGAGAGAGAGAATTTTACAGTAAAGGAAAAATAACTAATACACTTATAAGATGCTAAAACTCATTCATTTTCAAATAATTAAAATATGGTACTAACTTTTTCCTCATAGAGTAGCAATTTATTTTAAGTTTGTAAATAATGAGGATGTGGGCAAGTGGGACTCCCACATTCTGCAGGTGAGCATATAAATCAGTATCACCTTGCAGGAGTAATTTGTCAGTACCCCCACAGTTTAGAATGTATATGATACAAAACTGAAAAATTCTACTATAAGAATTTATAACATGTTTAAACAAAAATGTACATCCACACAAGGGTTATAGCAGCTACTTTTATAAAATGAATCAAAAACAACCAAAATATTAATAAAAGACTGGTTAATATGTACTATACCCATATAATGAAACACTCCCTAATTGTTTTTCTAGCAGTTGTATTAGGAAACATATATTACTTTCATATAAATTTGCATCTCCTATAGTGACTATTTTTCAATAAATTTTAAAATTTATTTACAGAAAGTATCTCTGGTTTGCAAAAAAATGATAACAGTTTGTTAAAATAATCAAGCCTTTTGAGAGAGTTTTCCAATTATGCATTTTTCTTTTCGAACTGTTTCAATTTTCTGAACATATTCAGTGATTATATTATATAGGTTTTTTTTATAAAACAATCAGTTATCTAAACAGAGAGATTATACCTTTTTCCCCTTTCATCTTTGAAAACCAATGTATAAAAGCTCTTTTAAAAATCTAACATATAAGGCTGGGTGCAGTGGTTCACACCTGTGTTCCTAGCATTCTGGGAGGTCCAGGTGGGTGCGTTGAGCTCAGGAATTCGAGGTCAGCGTGAGCAGGAGTGAGACTCTGTTTCTAAAAGATAGCCAGTCCTTGTGTTGGGCCTATTGTCCCAGCTACTAAGAAACTCAGGCAAGAGGATCACTTGAGCCTAAGAGTTTGAGGTTGCTATGTGCTATGACACCATGGCACTCTACCAAGTGTGACAAAATCAGACTCTCTCTCAAAAAAAAAAAAAAGTAGCAAATATTCACCAAGTATTAGACAAAGACTATATGAGTACAGAAAAGATTATAAAGATTATATATAATCAGATAATATGTATGGTATATCTCTCCATGCATTAATTTGATAAAATTCTCTTGTAGATACATGCTCTGTAGATAAAATTCTCTCTGTAGATACATGCTCATATATGTGTGTGTGTATATATATATCAAGATTCTTGGATCGTATACTGACAAATCATAAAATTATAAACAATGTCATCACAAACTTATCTGGTTTTCCCATTAAATAATGCTTGTAATTATCCTGGGGCTTAGAATATGTTCATTTCGTTTTTAATATTTAAGTTGATACATTTCCAGGCCCTCATCCTTCAAACTGGGGAGGGTTTCCAGTGCAGAAAGCTTACCAATGCAGATTCTAGAGCCAGACGGTGGGTT
The DNA here is from genome assembly GCA_963573935.1 of Arctocebus calabarensis. Classification (NCBI taxonomy): domain Eukaryota; kingdom Metazoa; phylum Chordata; class Mammalia; order Primates; family Lorisidae; genus Arctocebus; species Arctocebus calabarensis. The sequence goes on from CAUYON010092544.1 coordinate 12,241, forward strand.
TGAATCTGATGCCTGCCTCTTACTAGACATAGGACCTTGGGAAAGTCACTTTTTTTCCTCTATATTTTGGTTTCTTTTCTGTAAAGTCAAAAACATTTCCAAATTCTTGGTTCAGATGCTATTAGGTTAAATAAGTTAATAAAAGCTCTTAGAGCTAAATAGCGACACAAACATTAACTAAGACTTGCATTTTTTTCCAGATGTTCCCTAAATCTCCCAGGGCTGTTTATTCAGTCCAGTTCAGCCAGTTTTTGTTATGAGCTGCAGGAAGTCTGGTCATTCATGCAAAGGAGCATATTTCTTGGCTTTGTTGCTGTCACCATCACAGAATATCACTAACAAATATGGGCAGCCTTGACAACAGAAGAAAAATACATTGATTGGGTAAGTATTTGTTGAGTGCCTTCAACAAGCATTTTCCTAAACAATGAGAATACAGTAGTGAATAAAGCCCCATGACCCTGTTCAGTTTGCATTTCATTTAACCAAGGCCAAATTCAAAACCCCAGATTTAGTAATCTAAGACTGAGATCATGGCAGGTACAGTGGCTCATACCTATAATCCCAACACTCAGGGAGGCTGAGGTGTGCTAGATTGCTTGAGCTCAGGAGTTCAAGATCAGCCAGAGCAAGACCCCATCTCGAACTAAAAACAGAAAAATGAGCCAGGCATCATGGTGGGCGCCTATAGTCCCAGCTACTCAGGAGGCTGAGGCAGGAGGATCACTGGAATCCAGGAGTTTGAGGTTTCTGTTAGTTATAATGATTCCACAACACATGACTCTGTCTCAAAAAAATAAAAACAGAGGTCACCAAGTTAATTGATTTTTCCCAAATCATTTTTATTTTTGAATACTGTTAGAATGAGAAGCACCAGAAATAAGCACTAAACAGGCTCTGACAGCACTTCCCTAAAAGAATGTCTTGTCTTAGTTTAATCTCTATTGAAAATGCTTCATGTTACAAAGCGAATAAAATAATCTTACATGTATGATTATGGGTGTATTTACGCACATGTGCTTGAGAAAATGTAGCATCAGCAGTATATGCTAAATAAAATTGTACCCGCAAGGAGCAAAATAAAAGAGCTTGACTTTAATTTTTCTTTTATTTAGGATTTAAACTTAAATCCTCTAATTCTGAATTTCACTTACAAGAAACATGTTAAGAAACAAAAACATGTGTATTCAGTCAGCCAAGGAAAATTATTTTTTTATTTTTTATTTTATTTATTTATTTATTTATTTTGCAGTTTTTGGCCGGGGCCAGGTTTGAACCCACCACCTCTGGTATATGGGACCGGTGCCTCACTCCTTCGAGCTACAGGCGCTGCAGAGCATTGGAAAATTTTAATCAAAGTGAATTTTGCAACAAACACTAAAGCCTTAACCCCAAATGCACACGTGCATGAGTAGGGTTTTCTTCCCAGGAAATGTAAACATATTTGACTCTGCTTCCATGTATGATATCCTTGAAAAATTGTACATTCCAGAAATGCAATTTCACAGAGTTCAAGAGAAGAACAGGATGATCAGCAACTGCCCCCCACCACAGTACAACTCTAGCCCGGCCAAGTTTTTCATCATCCTATCCCCACAGAACATGAAGAACACAAAATACCAATGAGTAACTATCCCTAATCAAATCTGCACTCTTTGGAAAGAAGAGTTTCAGTTCTATAAGCAAGAAAACCTCAAGCAATGGAAATGAGGAGTTTACTTATTTGCTAAATTGAAAAGTCTTTGTTAGCACAATCAGACCAACATTACTTACATGCTTATAGACTATTGCAATGTTTTCTCAAATGGGATTACATTTCCCACTTGAAAGAATGAGAAATATGGAACTGCATTTATCTGAAAAATAGTATAATGTTATTCAAGAGACCTACTGCTTCAAATGGAAATTACTTTAATATACACTTTTTTATTCTACACATTTCAAAATATAAGCTTTTTTAATATTCTGTATTTAATAGTTCAGGATTTGCTCTTATGGTAAGAAGTATTAGTAGCTAAAAGCTGAAATTATGCAAAATGTTTTTATATTTTAAATTTACATGTACATATAATATACATTAATTTATTCAAAATATGACTGGTTGCTTACTATATAGCAAACATGGTATTATATATAGCAATGAATAAGATATAAGGTGAGCTTCACCCTCATGTAGCTTGAAGTATTAAAGGGTAGGATATAAACACACTAATAAATACTTACGTACAAATTCTGATGGATGTAATGAAAATAACAGCCCTGAGAGAAAAGGTTCCCTTCAGAACGTGTGGTCAAGTAAAGTGTCTGGGGGAGAGCGTTTGAAATGAGACTAGAAAGATGAGCAGATTTTCTGAACTAGGAGGACAAGAGCACAGGTGGCGGCCTTGGCCTGGGAAATAATCTGACCTGTTTGTGGAACTAAAATATTAGGAGTTGAAACTGGGTGAGAAATGAGAATTCCAAGGGAAAATTTAAAAAATGGGTAAGAGCCATTGCATTCATTCCTTGAAGTCAATTGTTTTAGTTAGGGGAATAACATTTTCAGATTTATGATATGAAACAATCACACCACAGGGAGTTTTGAAGGGGGCAAGAATAGAAGAAAGACAATTAGGAGATGATAACAGCAAGGTACAAAAACGCTATGAAAGTCTGGTTCACTAACAACTTTAGACACCAGTCTTGGGTTGCTTTCGTACAATTCTTAGAAATGGAAGTTCATTTTCTTTTGAAAGAACTTCGTTCTGAATTGTCAACAACAAATGAAAACGACTACCTGTCCATAATTCAATTATGGCATTGTTTAATATAGGTCAGCATGGGACCCTAACTGACATCTACAACATCTGCATATGGAGGATATGTCTTTTTAGAAAAAAATAACCGATTTAGAAATTCATTTTCAAACACACGTCATTTAAATTTACCCATGTGTCTTACTGAAGATTCACAACTATTCTGGGAAGTAGAGCAGTTATCTAAATTGATCATATCTCCCACCTATCACCACTTGCCACATGAAGAAAGTGAAAGCCAGGAGGCTGTTGAACTCGTTTCAGAATACACAGTCTTGTTGCTCACCCATCAACCAAGTTATGCCTTGGCTGAGTTGTGACTCTGTTTCTTTTGGACCTACCATGTTGCCAAACTCTCGTTCCTTTTGTTCCATTATGGCATGGAAGTCATCTTCATCTGCTTTGAGACTGAGCTACTTGCCATAGTCTTGCCATATCCTTGCCATAGTCTTAAAGATAACCAAAGTATTTAAAACAATGTACTTTATGGCAGCATTGGTAGCTCAGTAAGTAGGGTGCCAGCCACATACACTGAAGCTGGCTGATTCAAACACAACCTGGGCCTGCTAAAAAAACAATACCAATGCAGCAAAAAAGTAGCCAGGCATTGGGGTGGGCACCTCCCAGCTACTTGGGAGGCTGAGGCAGGAGAATCACTTGAGCCCAGGAGTTTGAGGTTGCTGTGACGCCATGGCATTCTAACAAGGGTGACATAGTCAGACTCCATCTCAAAATAAAAATAATAATAATAATAATAGTAAAATAAATCAAAAGAAGTACTTTTTGGATAAATAAGATGTTTAGTAGGAAACACAGATAGTTGATTTCTATTTCATCTTTGTGCTCAGATCTAATTTTGAGTTATTCTCACACAGAATCAATACTGACTTTTGCAATATAGAACCTCCAAAATTACTTTTTAAAAACTAAACATCATTGCATAATTCTGTTGATGGAAAACAACCAGTCCAGAGAAGAAAGCTCAAAAAATTAAAGAGGAGCAATCAAACACTGCTATTATCCCTTCATGAAAACTATCCTACCCTAACATGAATGACTTGAATTTCCATGCCAAAATTAACATACATAAAATTTTAGAAAAGATATATTCATAGATACACATAAACTCTTCAACTTCCTATTCACTGAGGCCTGGTCCTCTTATCAGTATTGCAGTCAGCCACTTTTTCCAGGCTTACAGAGAAGCAAGCAGCCAATAAGAAAGTGACTTTTTCATTTTGGTGCTAAAGGAAGGCTACCACGTTAGAAAGGCTTCTTTAATGTCTCAGGTTTCCAAGAGACAAAATGATCAAAATGGTGAAAATCTCACTAACCAAAACCAAGTTTCCAGACCTTTATGATTTTACAGAACTTGTGAAACCCTAAAAATTTGTGTTATCCATTTACCCAAATGAACTGACTAAAGCTTATATTTCACATACCAGGTAAATTGTCCCATTAAATGTCTTAAGCCATTCTGACTTTCACACAACTCATGTAATTGCTACATTGTAAATTCTTGTTGCAGATTATCTCCTCCATGGTGGCAGTTGTTGCTGCATTTACAATTGTGTCATCTCTTAATGGGTCTTGGCCCACTACCACTCAAGGAACCATCTGTAAGGCCCGACTAGAATCTGCTACCTCATGCTCTCCCAAAATTACTGAGTCATTAATTAAAATGAAGACATCTCTTTGCCTTTTACTGCCATTTCACATATCTCATCAATTATTTTCCCCCAGTACTCTACACAAACCACAATTTCCTTCTATACTACTCAGCTCTGAAGCAGTATGCTCCACCTACTTACTGCCAAATCACAGCTCGCCTCGATGTATCCCAACCTCCATGGTTTGGCAAGCATGGCAGTAAAACTGAGCACTAAATTAAAATGCCTCAATTTTTACCCCAAACCCAAATATTACAAATGCTTCAATATCAAAAAGGCTCAGGGAACATTAAAAGTTATTGCTAACCAGAGACATATGCCCCATCCAAAAAAAAAAAGAGTTTTTTCCCCATTTCTACCCAATTTTTGTTTGGTTGGAATGAGGCTTCACTGTCAGTAAATTTCTAATTTATCAACATAAGCTACAAATTTGGATTTAGACGTGAAATCTTTCAATGTTTTATGTTGGCTCAATTTTTGAAAACATACTCCTGTTAACTTTCAGGCTTTACAATAATACTTCACCATTATAAGATTTGTCTGGCTTATGTGGTGAGGTGAATATGATTTTATTAACATATAAGAAGAAAAACTTAAGCGACCACATAATCTGCAAAAGCTTTTCTAATACTAGAATAACCTAAGAAATTCTCATCATTTACTAAGTTTTCCCAAATCTAGAAATATACTTTTCCTGCAAAGAAAGGTTATGAAAATTTTGAGCAAGTAAACATTCTCAAAAATGCCCACTGTACCTGACCCTTGCCACAGAGATTAAAGGATCTTAAAATATGCAAATAATCATTAATTCATTCATTCAACAAATATTATAGGTCAAGGATAATGTTTGACCAACAAATGGGATACAAGACAATTCTTGCCATCATAAGGCCTGTAGTCAGAAGGTGGGGGAGACAAGTCAGGAATTGACACTGCAGTGCTGATTGCTTTCGAATGGGGGAGGGTGATGTGCTTCAGGACAATAGAGGAAGCATGCATAACCCAAGCTCAGCAGTAGAGGATGTAAGGTGGGTCAGAGAACGCTTCTTGTACAAGTGCCCAATAACAAAATGACAAGGATGGATTGGCCAAGTATCCATAAAAAATGAGCATCTATAAGAACCCAGAAACTCCCAACAAATTATTTATTAACAAACAGAAATCAGATAACTACAAGAAAGAGGAAAGATGGGCTTGGGTCATACGCATAAGAAATAACCTTCAGACGACATGGCATTTGTGAACTTTTGGAATGAGTAGCAACATTAAGACACTGAGGAAAGTAATCATGAGACATGTAGAAGCGTTTTCCAAGCCAATACTCCAGGCAACCACACACTGTATAGTTAAGAGAGCTCAAAACAACAAATTTATTAGTTAAAACCAAGCACCAGACTTTCATGAGTACTGTATGGCAAAGAATACTCCATTTTTTAATGACACCTTAAAAAACAACACATCTTTTTGGAAATGAATCACAATTTACATTAGCAAAGGAGAGGCTTTTGAGTAGTCACCACCATCCCAAAGACACTTGGGCCTAATAACTGTTACCCATTTTTTATCAAAAGTCTCGAGAATCCAATTGTCCCTGGTGAGAACTCACATATAATGACTGTGACAGGCTGCACAGTGTTTTACATTTTCTCAGGGGTCCTATGAAATCTTCCCAGCACTTACAGGCAGTGCCGGACTTCAGAGGATGAAGTGACTCAGATAAATAAGAAGACCCTCGTTCTTCCTTTGTTTCTATTGGAGAGAATGTCAGAAAAGTGAAAATACCAGGGGAGCACGTTAGAGAAAGAAAGACACAGAGAAGAGCTGCTATTCCAACTTCATAAATGTTCTGGTTAGGTAGTTAAGAAAGGAATAGCCAGCTAGCTCCTGTCACAGCAGCCCAGAAAGACAGTAAGCGAAGGAAGTTGAGATGGAGCTTTGGCGTGTGGTTAACCTGCATACAGTGATTTAGATATCTACTAGGATGTACCCATTAAGAGACTTTGTATTTATAAAACCCAATTTAAACTGAATTAAGCCAAATAATTTATTAGTTCACATAACAGGAAGATCCAAGAAAGTATACTGTGCTTTAGATATAACAGATCAGAAGTTCAAATGATGTCATTGAAAGCAAAACACTTTTCTCTTCTAGTTTGTTGGCTTCAAGTGTTAGGCACAAATGTTGGGGTTTTTTATTTTTAATCTTCAGATAAAAATTTTATTTATTTATTTTTATTTCAAATTAGTATGAGGATACAAATATTTAGGTTGTAATGTTCTTTCTTCCAAGGTAAAGCTCAAGCTGTAGTTGAGGCCTTCACCCAGGGGACGTGCTGAACACCCTCATGTTGTGCACATAGATGAGATCCCACAGTGGCCCGCTCCCCTTCTCCTGTCTTCTCTCTCCTCTCCCCTCCCCTTTGCTAGACCATATTTAGGTTTTACCATTCATTCGGGCATGTAATTGTTTATATATGGGTTTCATATTAGTATTGAGTACATTGAATACGTATTTTTTCATTCTTGAGATGCTTTACTAAGAAGAATGTGTTTCAACTTCATCCAGGTAAACATAGAAGATGTAAAGTCTCCACCTTTCCTTGTGGCTGACTAGTAGTCCATGGTATACATAGGCCACAGTTTGTTAATCCGTTCATGGGTTGATGGGCATTTGGGTTGCTTCCACGACTTAGCAATTATGAATTGAGCTGCAGTAAATGCTCTGGTGCAAACGTCTTTGTAGTAAAATGATTTTTGTTCTTTTGGGTAGATACCTAGTAAGGGGATTGTAGGATTAAATGGAAGATCAACTTTTAGTTCTTTAAGAATTCTCCATACTTCTTTCCATAAAAGCTGTATTAGTTTGCAATCCCACCACCAGTGCAAAAATGTTCCCTCCTCTCCACATCCACGTCAGCATCTGTGGATTTTGGACTTTGTGGTGTGGGCTAGTATCACTGGAGGTAGGAGATACCTCAGAGCAGTTTTGATTTGCGTTTCTCTGACGGTTAAAGATGATAGGCATTTTTTCATGTGTTTGTTGGCCATTCATCTATTATCTTCAGAGAAGTTTCTGCGAAAGCCTTGCCCACTTATAAAATGGGGTTCTTTGCTCTTTTTTGTTGATTAATCTGAGTTCTCTGTAGATTCTAGTTATCAGCCCTTTGTCAGATTCATAGCATGCAAATACATTTTCCCATTCCAAAGACTGCCCATTTGTTTTAGATGTAGTACTCTTAGCTGTGCAAAAGCTTTTTAGTTTGATCATATCCCATTTGTGTATTTTTGGTGTTACTGCAAATGCTGGTGGGGGGAGTCTTCTTCATAAAATCTTTTCCTAGCCCAATATTATCAAGAATTATCCCCACATTCTCTTCTAGAAAAGATTCTACTTAATAAATGACGCTGGGAGAACCAGCTAGTTATACATAGAAGACTAAAACTGAACCCACACCTCTCACCATTAACAAACATTGATTCTTGCTGGATAAAATTTAAGTTAAAGACATGAAACAATAAAAATTCAAGAAAATGTTGGGCTTTGATGGCTTCAGTCATTCTCTTATGGTAGCAAGAGGCTTAATTCTGATAGAAATAAGGATTCCAGGATTTTCAGCAAATGATTCATTGCGTCTCTGTGGCTCTGATTGGATGCCATGAGCCAGCCTAAAGCAATCACTGTGATGAAAGGAAAGTGATACTCAGGTTACAGCTCCATTAAAGAAAAGAGCTGATATATCCGGGGAAGACACCCCAGATATTTAAAGGGGTACCAGGAAGAACATCACACTGGGCTTCACTAGCACATACAACACTTAAACTTAAACACTATACTTGGAATGTATCTAGAAAAAGGAAGCATTAGAAAGAGGAAAAATTTGGCAGAAACTTTTTTATCTGCCAAGTTTTTAAATGGTAATGCACAACGAAAACAAAATTTCACAAGTTTGCATCCAAACAAATCATCAGCCTTTCTCTAGCATGAGCCCTGAAAATATTTTTATTAAAAAAAGTCTTAACAAATGAAGTCTTCATCTGAGGTCCAGCCTGATATTCATTACAATGTGTGTGTAAATTGCTCCACAGATCACTAGGCATCAAGAGGTACTGAACAAACACATAAATACTTAAATAAATTATATTAAATATATATAATAATTAAATAGAAGGCCCTTCTGAAAGAATTAAGCCCACTGACATCTACTTGATACAACCCATATGGAGAACAAAAATAGAGCTTCTTTATTCAGGACATATATAGCCTATTAAGGTCCAACAATCAAAATCCATTAACTTTATTGACAACTCACTCTTTCTGAACTCTGTGTTGGATACTGGTTGCTTCATAACCAGCATTCATTCCCATGTCCTTGTAGGCTTTCTTCCATATTGCTGAACTGAAGTCCAAGTGAACTTTCATTTCCAGAATCTTTTGCAAGTAGGGTTAAAAAGTAGATTGTCTCCCCTTGAAGGAGGCTGAATAATATCCATCCCTTCCCCCTCCAAGATATCCAGATCCTGGTCCCTGAAACCTGTGAAGTTTACCTTATATGAAAACAGGGGCTTTTCAGATGTTACTAAATTAAAATGAGAAGGGAAGATTAGTGTGGATTATCCAGGTTGCCTTAAATGTAATCATGCACACCCTTATCAGTCAGAGACTGATTTCAGACAGAAGAAGAAGGCAGCGTGATGACAGAAACAGGAGAAAGAAGGAGATGCCAAAAGCTGTGAACAAGGAATGGGGATATTCTCCAGAAGCTGGAAAAGAAGTCATCCCTAGGAACTCGGGAGCAAGCATGGATCTGCTAACACTTGCTCACATAACAAACTCAAACTCTCAGGCTTAAAAGATCTTCTTGCCATGGCCTCCCAAGTAGCTGAGACTACAGATGCCTATACAATGCCTGACTATTTTTTCTATTTTTAGTGGAAATGGAGTATCACTCTTGCTCAGATGGGTCTCTCACTCCTGAGCTCAAGCAATCCACCTGCTTCAGCCTCCCAGAGTGCTAGGATTATAGGCTTGAGCCATCACACTTGGCTTTTGTGGAAATCTGTTACAATAGCCACAAGAAACTAATACATCCCTTCTCTGCAAAGGGCTTTCACGTGAAATTTGGAAGAAAGAGACTCTAAGCTACCATTATTCTTTCATCAACAATGTGCAGCCAGAGGGGATTTTGCAGTGGCTTCCAGAATTTCTCCAATGACCCACCCCCTTTCATGCTGATGGGAACTGAGTTCATTGGCAAGGGCTATCTGCTATTTCTGTAAATTTCTGGTTTCCTGAAACTTACTAACAACTCTCCATGACTTCTGCTACACTTTCAGCTCTTCAAACTGACTTTAAGCTCCTAAATTTAAATCTCACCTGTTTGAAACACCTAGAGTGCTATTTTCCTGACCCAACTTTAACTAATAAATTCCATATACTAAACATCTAGCGGCTCACTTATAATGAATAAAAATATTTTCCTTCTAAAAGTTCACAACTTTTTCATTTCCATAATTGGGAGTCATGGAGGAGTTAAATATTTTCCAAAGCAATATAATTAAATGTGCATAAAGAGAAAAATACAGTACATAATATTTGCTTAGTCTCTCAGTCATGCAACAAATATTTATTGAGAACCAACTTTGTGAGGATTCAATAATTAGTATTAAAACAATAAATGGCAAAGCTAGATGTGATTCTCACCAACCCAGATTTAATAGTAAAAGAGGAAGAAAGGCAAATAAATAGTCAATAGAGTATCACATCTTACAAAAAAGGACAACATGCTAAAACATATACAAATATGGTGGGATCCAAAAATACTTCTTGGGGGACGTTGCATCTAAGCTAAGATCAAATGCATAGTAGGTGTTACTAAGGCATTATATATGAGGAAGCAGAAATAATCCTTTTCATCCCAATTTAGTACATCTGCCATTGGCCCATGCATGTTCCTTCAAAAAATCCCACATGACTCAAGGCAGAGCCTCCTTCTCTCCTACTGTACTAATACATACAAAATTATACAGCATGAAAAAGAATATGTTATTAAAATGCAATGAGTATTTCCTCCAGTTACATGTTCTCAAATAAAGACACAGAAAGCAGAAGCAATCACTGAAAGGGACAGTTTGCATAAAGCAGAGGACACCCCCAAACCTGCAAACTACTTTATGTTCTTGCTGCTGCTGCTATTGTTGTTACTTGAAAATTATTATTGGTCGGTACAGAATGTTAAAAATTTCTGAAAGCAAATGTCTTTATTCAGAATTATGTAATTTACTACAGTCTCTGGCCCTCCTTATTAAACAATCTAAATAGATCGAATACTTTGCACATCCGCTTCATTAATCAGGCCTCTCAAAGCATTTCCTCATGAATCCCAGCATAAAGGAAAACATACACAGACGAAAGTCATACAAACCTGGTTTTAGATCTCAGTTCAGCACTTACTGCCTGTGTAAACTTGAACCAAGTACTCAAACTATCAGTGTTTCTTCATCTGTGCATTGAACGCAATGGGTACAAATAAAGCCTATGAAATGCCCAGCTTGTTAACTAGCTGCTTGCGTCCCTCTCTCCTTCCTTTTTTGCCTTCTTTTCCTCCCTCCCTTCCTTCCTTCCATCTTTCCTTTCTCTTTCCTTTACTCTCGCTTTCTTTTCTCTTTCTTTCTTTCTTTTTTTTTTATTTTTTAAGATAGTATATTATTTAAACATTATGGGCCAGGAACTTAGATATAAATTAAAGCATTTTTTTCCCAACTTGATTATGGGCTTATAATCAGCAATGACTCAAGACCCTTGGGCCCCTGCTTCTTACACACTTGTAGAAAAGTCTTCTCATTTATTAATTCAATTTTTTTTGCAGTTTTTGGCCAGGGCTGGGTTTAAACCTGACACCTCTGGTATATGGGGCCGGCGCCCTACTCCTTGAGTCACAGGCACTGCGAAAAGTCTTCTAATTTAAAATGTCTCTCTTGTTCCATTTATTAATGGCAATAGGAAAAATTGGATTTAAATCAGTAAACCTAATTTTCTAATGTGCTGCTGCCCAATTCAAGTATTAATTCAAGCTCCAAATAATGATAGCATTATATTAAAGTAATAGAGGTAGTGGTAGACTATATTATATAAAATCACATAAAATGAAAATAAGAATTAATTTTCAAAGAAAAATGTTTCAAGTGATATTAATTCTTTCGTGCTCATTATCTACTGAGAATGAAAGGAACTGCTCTCAAATCATCCAATGGATAGGCCCCAGAACAAGCAGTAAGAGCTAACACAATTAAGCTTTGAAAAAATTCAAGGACCTGAGCAAATATTTCTACTTTAAAAACAAAACAAAACAAAACAAAACATGGATCTCTGAGGAAAGAGAAGGAGGATGTCTCTCTCACCTTTTCTCCTTCATAACAGGTACTCACTTCCCTAGTAGAAATATAGGTACAACTCTCCTTAGAAGTGTCCTATATTTTCTCCTTTTTCTTCCTAAATAAAATCTCTCTTTGTTACTCTGAAAAAAAAAAGAGAGAGAGAAAGAGAAAGAGGGGGAGGAGGAAGAAGAGATACTAGAGAGAAGGACCAGAAAGATTATGAGATCTGGGGAATGAACCATTGCACTGAGTGTTGGGGTGCCCATTGACCACGCCATGTTGATGGAGACACCTGCTGTTCAGGGTTCGGGGCCTGATGAGTAGAACTCTGTATGGGTGAGTCATCAAAAGACACATAGAGTACTATGGGCATTTGATGATACTATTTAAAAATGACATAACATGCATTTTCACAATCTGTCTTATTTCAGAAGCCCTTTTCTTTATCACTCTGTATTATGAGAACCCAATAGGCTCATAATTTTGAGCCCTGACAAAGGATATGTATGCAAAACACAGCGGAATAAAAATCCAGATACAATTACATGATTTCTAGCACCCCATTATTGTGTGACATGAAGTTTTATCAATCGTACATGCATTTTTTTTTTCCTGACAGTGTTCTGTCTGTTGCGTGGGCTATTGTGCAGAGGAGTTATCCTAACTTACTGAAGCCTCAAATCCCTGGACTCAAGACTCTTCTACCAAAGTTCTCTGAGCAGGTGGAACTATAGGCACACACCACCACACCAGATAATTTTTTTTTTAATGTTTTTGTAGAATCAGAATCCTGCTGTTGCTCAGGTTGGCCTTGAACTCCTGGCCACAAATGATCCTACCGCCTTGGCCTCCCAAAGTGCTAGAATTTCATGCATGAGCTACCACACCCAGGCAATCATCCATGTATTTAAAGCTTAGTGATATAGTGTAAACAAATTATAGACAACACAGCTCTTTAGTACTGTGATAATTGTTCTTCACAGTGAGGTTAGGAGAAATAGCAACTTCTTGTGTTCTTCAGAAGCAACTGCCTCTGAGCAAATCGACATGACACATTCATCTCCTAAAGTCAGCTAGAAAGCCTTGATAAACAATTAGCACTCTTTTTCCCACACTGGCATTATGAAATATTTCGATTAAGGAAGTAAAGTATATGTGGCAGATTTTTAGACAACATTGACCCTTCAATCTACCAAAATATATAAATTAATTTTAAAATACATGAGATTTTGTGGACAGTAAAACTACTTTGTAGTGGATATATTTATTATAAATCTTTCTAAACCTACAAAATGCACAACATCAAGTGTGAATCCTAACATAAACCATGGACTCTTAAACTCATAAAGTATGGTGATAATGATATGTCAATGTACATTAATCACTCGTAACAGCTACCACTCTGCCAGGGCACATGAATAGGGAATAGGCTACGCATTATGGGAATGGGGCATATGGGAAATCCCTGTACTCCAGCTAAATTTTTTCTGTGACTCGAAAACCGATCTAAAAAATAAAGTCCATTTCAAATATACATGAGAACACAGCTTTAATAAGTTATGTGGTTAGGTTTTTGTGATCGTTTCTATTATTTTGTGTGACAATCTCCTTTCCTTAATAACAAGTATTTCTTGACAGCACAAACTTTGATATATTCATTTTTGTTTTGGTAGCTCCTATCATGATGCCTAGCACCTAGAGGATATTCAATATATATTAGATGGGTGGCTGGGTAGGAAGATGAATAGATACGTAGGTGTTCATGGATGAGCTGTGGCAATGACAGGTACTTAGAAATACCCTGGCATCAAGAAAAATGACTTATGTTATTAATTTCCCAAGCAAACTTTCTTGATCAAAGCATGGAAATTCTTAAGATTTTTTTTAAATTGGGGGACAGAAGAGTTTCCAATGTCCAGACTAACCCACGGAATGTCTTCAAGCCAGTGTATGGATTTAGATACCAGAACATAAAGCCTCAAGATGAAAGGACTAGAATATAGAGAGAGTGAGTGTCCAGTCTGTGCAAAAGGATGAAAAGTAGAAGAACAGTTTTATTGTAGTTAAGCACAAAGTAATAAATTTTTAAAAATCCAAAGTATAAATAAATAGGGCTTCTGATTTGAGGCCCCCATGCCACATAAGCTGCCTTTATCAAAAATCTCCAAGCTCATTGCCTCATATGAAGGGTATGTAGGTTTAGGATTGCAATTGTCCTCATGCAGGAGACACATGGTTGAAGTTTGTGTCTTAAGAGATGTAGTCTCGTTTCAGGTTGGGAAAATTCTTCCTAGAAGAATAATGTCAGCAGGAAACAAAATGCTTAATATCTAGCACATGTATAAATACAATGGCTCTTTAGACCCAACGAATTGAAATCTACAAAGCATAAATTTAGGCTTTTCAAGTACAAAACATTAAATTTTACCAAAGGAGTGACTGTGTAGGTATTTAGTCTTCACGTATACATGTTTAAATATTCACTGTCACATGGTCACCACCCCTAACGTGTAGGTGTCACTTCGATCTATCTCTCTTAATCTTGCTAACTAATCACACCAGAGACAATAAAGGAAGGAAATTATTCTGAAGAGCTAATCAAAATATAAAATCCACGTGTCATTAAAAATGCAAAATTAACACATAAATAGCTATTCTTAGAGTTGGAAAAAATTGTTCTAAAGATAGTCATTTGCTTCACATTTCAAACAAATCTTACTATGACCATAAGAATGTCAAGAAATGTCTGTGATTGTAGTAGTAAAAACAATACCATGTTCACGTGTAAGGAATTGCAAATTAATCAATAAGGTAACTATTTCAATGCATTTATTCCTTATCAACACTTTTCCTCCTGAAGAAGACTGCCATTCCATCCAGAAACTTTTCAGGAGCTCATTATTGTTCATTTGTTTAGTATAGAGACACATTTTTAAGAATTATTTCTCTTAATATTGAACATAATCAGTTTTACTTTTATCTCAATGGTTGAAATATGCCTTCCTGTTTGTAAATGAAGCTCAGGAAAATGACTGACCTTTTCAAACAAAATTTATAATTTTAAAAATGTAAAACTTAACATTCTTTGGTAATTCAATATTAAAATACATTTAGGTTGATCCATAAAATGCTATATTTCAACTATTCTTTTTTGAATGTGCAATAGAAAAACATTAACAATGCGTGTGGTTTAGAAAAATTCATTTATATAGCCGTTTGCCATGTCATGATGTATTTTAAACAAAAGAGGTACAGACAAAGGTATTGATTTTAGGGACTTAACTAAATAAACAGTATGTAAATTGTGTCTTTTTCTATAAAATTAGATCAGGACACACATATTACACTGCCTTTTTCTATAAGAATGACAGCTATTGAATTTGGCAGACATCGGAATTTGGTTAAAGAGTTACAGACCTTTGATCTTTGGATTACAATTAAATGAAACCATTGTAAAAGGACACAAGTGGGCCAGCCAATTTCTCAAGCACACGGCAGCAGCCAGGAGGCGTTATCGCTTAGTGCTGTCAAGAAATTCACTCTGCATTCAGTTTCGTCTCTAAGTCTCACATCTTCTGGTGCACATAGATGATGAGGATGGTGATGGTGCCCTCATTAAAATGCACAATAACACACAGAGACCACACGTTGCCGTTTTTTCCCATTAGCTTCCACCGTGTATTCAGGCTGATCTACTGTACTTCCAAGGAATGATACAATACCACGGGGTGCTACTTGGCTCATTTGTATGTATTTTTCTCAAGATCCTGTGTGGGGTTATTTTTAGAAAGCGTGAAGAAAAAACTAAATCTCAGATTTGAATTTGTTGGGGTTTTTAGGAAAAATAAATGCAGGGAAGGAACTTACATTTAATATTTTCCTACTTCCTAATTTATGGAAATTTTAGTTTGGGTTTTGGGTTTTGGTTTTTCCTTTTTGTTGTTGTTTTCGTTTTTGATAACATTTTCTTAATCACTCTGACCACTAATAAATTGACTTTATCATACCAAAGGGAACCATTCCCTTTAAAGCTTTGCTTTTGCTTTTTAAGCCAAAATCCGCAAGTTACAGATAATGTCATTACATTGAAATGACAACATTTGACTATCACTTTTAAAAAGAGATGTATTGGTAACTTTTTGATTATGAGGCATTCTTGGTCCCCATATTCCCTATTAATCCACACTCTTCTTATGTAATTATTACGAATTCTAACAAGAAATACCTAATAAACATAGAATAGAATAAACAGTGACTTAGCAAGTTTTCTTAGTCTAAAATTATATATTCAAAGCAACAAATAGGCAAGTTAGATCTCTCTTAGGGTTTTTTATCCAGACTACCAGATCTGTGTTCTTTTTTTTTTTTAAACCTTCTTTGTTATGTCATTCTGCAGACAGAGCTCAGGCTGTTTCCTGTCACCCACTGGAGCAAACTGCTGAACAGAAAGCACAGTTGGACAGCCCTTAATTAGTGCTACTTGGGGTAGTCAGTGTGTGAGCCTGTGTCAGCATCTCACTTAAACAGGAAGACAGCAGTGAGGATCAGCTGACAGTTTGAGATGCAAGACACCAGGTCTTTCACTTCCACCTACAGTCATACAGTGCATGCTGCACGCCTGCGAATGTTATGAGAAATGTTGGAAATAATGTTCTTTATGTAAATTAGAGTCAAATTATGCCGTCACGTTTTACTTATTTCTTTAAGTTATCCAAGTGCATGCTCTCCAATCAAAATGTGATGTGCAAAAAATAAATAAAATGTACCTTGAAATAATTTTTCTGAAAATTGCTTTGTTAATTTTTTACTTTGAGCATAATTATTAGTATTTTCCAAAGAACAGAGAACAGCACTTCATAATTTGTTAAAAGGAGTAATAGAATGCATGTTATTTAAACTCAAATAAATTTGTGTTTTATTTCGAATTGCTATGAATTAGATATGCTAAAATTACCACTGATTATCATATTAAAACCAAATACATAACTTCAAAATACTGGTAAGCTTTCTTTTATCACATACACTATAGATACATACGGCACAGTTCCTGAGTTAAGAGCTCAACTGCAACCTGCACTTTACCTACCAAATGCAAACAATGTAACCTAATTGTATGTACCCTTATGTTAATCTGAAATGTTAAACAATAAAACAGAAATTGGGGCTTTCTCCAGAAAAATGGAAGCAAAATTATATCCAAATGTGGCTACATAACTAAGTTCTTACTCAAACTATGAGCAAGGAGATGCCTTACAAACTTAAAACTTGCCATAGCTCCTGAACATAAATGAAAATTACAGCTTCATAAATCTCTTATGTTATAAAAACTTGAACATGGAACTCTATTATCTACTTGCACCCCTGAAGTTGAGGTGACTAGCTATTGTGATATCATATTATAATTCCATCTTTATAGCCCCAAACAAAATTATATAGAGAGTTTGCTTCAGCTCTAAGAGGGTGGGATTTTCTTTGTTATAGAGCAGACAGTGTTTAGTCTGGGTGAGAAGCAAGATCAATATATTCTAAACCTGTAACTTACTATAAACATAACCTCCTCCCAACATATTTTAAGTTAATATTTTTCTAGTAGCTAATAGAGTCCCTTTGGGTTAAATATGGAGGGAGCCTACAATGTGTATTTTCAGAAAGTAAACAGCCACCACTTCCTTTTCTTTTTTCCATTTATCTGGAAAGGAGCTATTGTACTTTAGATGGAAGACATTTTTAGAAACTGTTTTTTGCTTTTTGTTGTTGCAGACCAGAGGCAGCATGGCGTTTCAGGGCTGGTGGCAGTACAAGCTTCTTTATAAGGATGAATGAAGATGAAAAGCAAGACAAATAGAAGCGAATGAGACACAGCTTTATGTGATTCATGATAGCTTGCCATAAGCCTGTTAGCCTCTGCCTGGCTCTTCTCTCTGAGAGAATAATGGATAGTTACAATGTGTATAGTGACATTGTCAAACCATCAGGAATTGCTGATTATAGAGCTAAATATTGATCTCTGCTTCACTTGTGTCAAAATTCTTTCTTCCCCTAATTAGAACTTTCCTAAGCACCATACAAGAACAAACTGAATATATCAGATCTCTGTGAAAGGGAGTGTGATGCTAGAATATAATTGTGACCTCTTGTCTTCTTTTCTCTTGAGTTCTGAGATGACTTCAGCTGTCTCTCCTGCCCTTCCCGGTACATGTGATCATCGTGCTCATTTTTCCCAATCTAACCATAGGAAAATTTCTCCAAGCCTCTGCTTTTCATCATTCTGAACCACTAGGGTAGTAGTCAGATGGCAGTGAGACTTAAAGTGCCAGAAGGTGCCTTTTTCTATTTGTTTGTTTCATGGTACACCGCACCAGGCAATGACCTGTGGCAACAATGTCATACAAAACGGAGACAGGTTCACCCAATCAAAGGGAGGTTTAAAATTAATACAGATCCCTTCATTGCTCCATACAAGATCTGGGAAGGGCAATTTCAGGGTGCCATAGGCACCTTAGTTATCAATCACATTCACTTAAAAGGTATTTTAAAGAAACTTTTGTTATGGAAATAATACCTTTTTTAGCTCCAAATTCTACCATCAACTGAAGCAGGGTAAAGCTCCCTACTAATTTGATATTACCATTCAATCAACTTCCATGCTCTGTACTCTAGCAGTAATGTAATACCATGAAGGGTTGTGATATATGGTTTCAATTTGCACCGCAAACTGAGCACTTAACTCATTTATCTTAGTTTACCTGTAATATATTGTTATTTTTTAATCATGACACCATAGTACATTTGCTTTTAGTTTGATGTGCTTAATAAAATCAATATTTCATTAAAAGATTTTTAAAAATTGTTTGTTTCAAACGCAGAGGCAGACCAATTTAGCAGCGAGTTTCTTAGAAACACCCTCTTTCCTGACTCTGCACGTAAATGTCTCCATGAGTACCCACCACCCCCACAAACACCTGGGAGGGGAGCCGATCTTGGTCTTCAGCAACCTCCCTGATAAATTTACAAGGTCCTTACTCATAATACGTGGTTCAGAGGGGCTATAAATAGCAAATTCCAATTGTGACCTTTTCATGATAAATCTGGAAGAGGATGACGAAGGGAAGGTTATTAAGCCTCCCCACTTTTTCTTTAAACAATTCAGACAGGATTCTCTATCCCCATGTAAAGAAAGCTCCAGGAATCCTGTGTGCATGCAAGTTTCTTTCCATAGCTGCCCAAGTCACCTGGCTACATTGCACTAGAGGTGATCTACGTCAGTGGTAATGATCAGGTTAGCAAAGTGCAGGGAATTAAACTTTAAATTGGGCTGAAAAGTCTAGGACTGCAATGGGAGGTGCCAGCATTTCCAACATTCTGGTACAAAATCATGACACCGAATGCTTGTTTTAATGTGGCATAGTTTGCAAGTGGAGCTACTTACAAGAGAAATGTTAACTAATGGCAACTGTCCACTTTTTTTTTTCTGTAGCTTAGGGATGTAGGAAGAAAAATGATCATTGGGCTGCCTGGTTAAAACACACATTACCCATATTCTTGAAGCTGTTCAGCACACGGAAATAACACTTCTGCGTATTTCTCCCTCCATGTTACACATAAAATATATATTTATCACTACAAATCAATATCTAGCTATCTTCACAGGCTACGTTTATGCCCCTTGGAGATAAATGTAGACTATGATAACTGAAATCACTACAACATCATGGAATAGATATTTAGCCCTTGTATAAATACCAGGAGTGTGCTGAAATGTATTCCTTTAAGGTAGTTGGCTCTATTAAGATAATCAAAGAAGAAAGTAATCATCGCTATAACTATATATAATTATTGAATGATGTTCATTCTACTTTAAGATGACAAATTTTGTAAATATCAAAGAATTGATGACTAGGATGAGCACATTGACAACTACATGTAGAGCTTTCTGTCAAAAACAATTACACATTGAAATGAATAAATTGACTTCTATCCAGTTGTAATTAGATGGAGCAGGATTTACAAGGGCAGGTGTACAGACTTTATTAGCCAATAGCATCTAAGGACTCCAAGCTTTTCTTTAATATCATCACACTGTTTATCACCTAAAATCTGGAATAAATTAGTCATTCTTCTATCTATAAGAAATATTCATGACAACTCACAGCTGAGGCACATAGGTTATGATCAATAAAAAGCCTACTAGTCTTTAGTACATATGTCCTTCCCATGAATCTTAACCAAAAGAAGCAATAAATAAGCGGCACATATGAATAGTACCTTTAAATAAGCAAGTGAGCCTTCTTCAGCAACAAGCAACATTCTCTGGATATCAAAAATAATAACTGGTTTTGCAGCAATACAGCATGGAAACACAGGGGTATAAGATATACTGTACTTTAAGCTCTGTTTGATGAATCTGAGCACAGTTCCTGGGGGATAGATTACTTTAAACCATGCTCTTTTACTTTCTAATCCTGACTTGATTTGATTTGTACTTTAATACAGCTGCCTGGCAATTCAACAGCAAATAGAGACTATTTATGTAATCAGATTGTAAGTAGTGGGACAAGAAGAAACTCTCTAGAACCTTTTTGGAAAATAGTTTGTTGTACTTTTTATTTATTGAACAGCAGGGCTCCAGGCTTTCCAGTGCTCATTATAATTGGTTTTCTGCTTGAACTTTCAAAAACTGTCATGTCAATACTCAAACAGAATTTTTTTGCTTACTATATGGCTATGGGCTCTATTTTCTCATGTGCAACTTGACAAAGTTCTTGTAATACCTTAGAGGCAAAGTTCTAGAGTTTCTTTTGCTATTTAAGAAAAGTGGGAATCAGAGGCCTTTAGTGTATTGCACCTGTATATTTCTCCTTTTGAAATTAAGTGCCTTAAACTAAGATATTGTTTCCTTTTCTGACTACCCCTGCCTATTCATATGTCTCTACTATTCTGCAGGGAGGACTTTCTCTGCTTTTGTTTTATTATCCAACATTATGTTCTTAATTCCACTACCTTGAGGCACCTCCACGTGTAAGAAAGGTGCTTTTTCCACTGATATGTTCATAACCACACTTCATATTCTAATAATCATTTGAAAATGAATTCCTCCTTTCCCTAAAGGTTTATTTCCTATATCGCTGCCAAGTATAAACATGAATTTTATCTTCCACAATCTTTTCCTTTCAGAAACCCCCAAAATCCAACCCACCCAAGCCTCCGTTAAGAACCTCAAATAAATTTAAGACAAAGTAAAACGTATGTTCAAAATAGAAACAAGTTTTTAAACTCCAGCCTTGGAAGTAACCCCTTATAAGCACCATGAATATTTATATTTTCCAAGAAGTTAGCCCTATCATATTCTTTTCTTTTAAACAGAGAACAATCACTACTGTATTGTAGGATTATTTGTAATAATTTTTACGTGGCCAGAGCAGAGATAATTATAAGACAAAAGATTTATGCTAGAAATTAGTACTCTGTATTTCACTTTATTTCCAATACTTTTTCATTTCTACCTACCTGTTTAAAACAATTATCTCTTAGGAACTATGCAAAGAGTAGGCATTTTAAAATATAGTGCTAAAAATAAATAAAAGACCATGAATAATGCCAAAATTTTAATAAAAACTATTAAGATATAAAAAAAAGCCTTTGCTTCAACTGGAAAATAGAGCACATTGATTCTACCAAATTTCAGATAAAAGTTAATCCTTTAACGTTGTCTGTGATTATTTGGTGTTTTTCTTTAAAGATTCTTGCAGGGAGATATTGTGCTATTCATTCATAGCTATTCAAATGCTATTTGCATTTTATTTGGTTCCATATCACTACCATCCTAATTTGCTGTGATCATGGTTAAAGTGTAATTACAGATTTGAAACCATTTTTCTCTCAAAACCAACTTAGGTGCTGTACTTTCCAAATCCAAGTGTTCAGTTACAAAGCAGCCATCCACAAGCAAAGCACGACTTTCAATTCAATCAAAGAAATGCATCTACAAGGAAAAATATGCGTCACTGAAATGCTGTAGCTGCTGATCAAATCTGCAACCATATTCTCAAATACGATCCTTATGAAACTGGCTAGGTGATACCAGCTGCAAGTTACCTTTGGAACACATTTGTGCTGTTTTAACACTTGCATGGAAAGAAATGGATACCTCCCAGGCTAGGGGGATCCTTCTGCAGTATAAAATACAGTACATAGGTTTTATCTATTACTGTAAATTTAGAACTTTTCATATTCAGCTTCTAGAAAATTTAGAATCTAGACATTGGTGGGGTGAGGATGTAGCTAAGAGTTAAAAAAAACATAAAGAGAGTGAAAAATATTTTAGAAGTTCAAAAAATGGAATGATACTTGACAATGCTGACTACTTGAAACAATAATAGATGCAAAGACTCTTGCTGGACTCTATTATTTATTTCGAATATTTAACCGGAATGGATTTGTATATTTATATAACCACATCTGTGAGGATAGTCAGGTTTAAACATGTACCACTTACAGCTTGATCCTGGAAAAAAAGTTTGCCATGTTCTAGTAGAGGTTTAAAGTCACCATTGGAATCAAATAAAAATATGAAATCCATTAAATTCTTAGAGTAAAATTCAGTCCCTGGATCTCATACAAAAAAAAAAACTTGCTGTGTTTGGAAGCTTTTTGCTTTCATAATTTTATAATTATGCTATTCTTTGTGTGAGTAAATATATGATTTCTTTTCTGTAAAAACTAAAAACATCTACCTAAATTTTCTAGAAATTGGATTGAAAGATATATGTACATATATGAACTAACAAATCTGTTTTGCTGATTATAAGAAAAGAATCCACTTTGTTTTCCTCCTGGAATATACTCTTCTATTTTAAGAAAGTATGACTGCATTATCTTTTCTGTTATCTATTGTATTATCAGACAGAAAATAAAACTGGAATGCTTGTTTCATCACACAAAACAACTGGCTGAGATTTGCTGTCCTTGTCTTCTAAGCTCAGAAGACAGATCCGATTCTGTGACTTTAGCTCCCAAAACTACATCAAGGCTACTCTTTTAGTCAACTTGGAAATTTATATACTATACACTAACCCTCCTTTAATATCCTCTCTCTCTTTCCTCTGGGCATTTATTGCTGTTCTTTCTAGTTCAGTAACCAGTGAGCAGAAGGTTCATTAAAACTAATTGAATTGGAAACTTGTCTGCCCTGGGAAATGTTAACTCTTTGTTGTTATCTGTAGGAAATTCCTTTTGTTATGTTCCTTTGAATTGAATTACTGGATCTTAATGTTACAAACACTGTGTTAAAGTGATTTCCATCTTTTTGATGGCCTAGACAACAATTTTCAGGAAAATGTCCTTATATCAAATTAGATTTTACCAAAATAAAGCAGCATTTTATTCAATGACGTGCATAGCCATATTGCACACACTTCAGAAACTGGAACGATATTGCCCTGTTAAATCTTGTAGTTCTTCTAGTCACTGCTACACTGACTAGGAATTAAAAAAAAAAAAAAAAAGGTTTCTATTGTGGCTCATTCTCATTCGGTAAAACAACATAACTACAGATTTGTAAGTCAATGTTAGTGGAATATGGATTATCAAAGAACATTAACCCCACAATTGCAGCCATTTTACCCATTTGAACAAATGTCACATGACAAGATTATAATTATTCTTAATGATATAGGGGAACTCACTTCCACTTGTCATTTGCAGTTATTTGGAAATTGGGCTAAAAAAATACATTTGAAAGAAGGGTTTAGGAGGCTATGTTTGTCTTCTGGAATTGTTTAGAGCAGAGAAATATTGATGAAATTGGGAGCATTTGATAACAGTCGTAAGATTTTTGCCGGCTTTAAAAATCAATTGAAAATAATAGGCAACCTACTGTTGCTAATAAAAGTAAATATTTATGACTGATTTGACTGTGCTTCAATACCAGTCAATCACTTTCTAAAAGATCTTTGCAATTCATTAACCTCTTTTTAGTGGTCTTGTCCCTGTTGGTATTAGCCATTAAAAAAGAATAAGGGAGGGGGTTTTGATTTTTCTGTTCTCATCATTCATAGCTTATTTGTTCTTTCCCTTCATTCCCATACATCGCCACTAAATTGATTGTCTGTTTAGTCATATGAATGATAAAGTAGCAGTGCCAGCAAGATTGAAAGCCTCCATTAATTTCTGAGGAAGGTGAGTTGCTCTGCTTCAACCACAACCTACAACAGACGTACTTCTCACAGGCTCTTCTATCACTAGTAATTCTTCTCATGATAGAGTCCCCATAGCCGTTTGACTTCCCCTTTTCAACTTCTAGGCCAACTTTAAGAAAATGGGTATTTGTTAATATCCTCTTGAAATGGTCTGTCCTTCGCTGCTTAAAGCTTGGCCACAATCTTTATGCACAAAAAACTAACAACTGCATGTTTTTATTAAAACAACATTGAAAACAATGCTTGATATGTATTTTTTTAGATAAGATATTATAAAATTTCACTCATTCAGTAATCAGCCCACTCAAAGGTTGATGTTGCAGGAAGTGAGAGAATCATCGTTTATTAAAGGAGCTTCCATGATACTGTTTTAGATTTCTGAGATTGTGTTTAAAAATAATAGCACTACACCTTACCAGTGTTTCTTTTGCACTTCTTAAAATATTCATAAAATCATAACCATCTAAAATTATCTGTGGCAACTGTGTTTCCTTACAGAGCTATTCTGTGATGTATTACAGTAGTACTTTAGGTTGCTTTAATTGCCATTGTAAGTACATATTTTGTCACTGAATAACAGACTGAACAGACGTGTAAAACCTGCATAACTTACCAGTGTGTGTAAGTTAAAGCCACCTCTATGCAGCCTTAAATTATAATCTTCTATGGAGATAAATTGTTTTAACTCTTTCAATGGTACATGTACTTTATCTCCCCCATATTCTCATGGTACTTTTTTTAGAGTAGAAGCTAACATTTGCCCAGCTATAAAGGCTTGCTGTACAGTGGGCATTGTGATCTTAAAAGAAAGAAATTTTTTTTTTTTTTGGAGACAGAGCCTCAAGCTGTCACCCTGGATAGAGTGCTGTAGCACCACAGCTCTCAGCAACCTCCAATTCCTGGGCTCAAGCAAGTCTCTTGCCTCCGCCTTCCAAGTAGCTGGGACTATAGGTGCCCGCCACAACGCCCCAGCCTTTTTTTGGTTGCAGCCGTCATTGTTGTATGGCAGGCCCAGGCTGGATTCGAACCCCCCAGCTCAGGTGTACGTGGCTGGCGCCTTAGCCCATTAAGCCCCAGGAGCTGAGCCTAAAAGAAAGAAATTTTAATTAAAATTATTTTATTTATCCTTTCACTGACTCTGTGAGGTAGATCCTGTTATAATTGCAATTTCTCAGATGAGGAAACTGAGGTTAAATAATTTTTTCAAAATCATATGTATGTTAAGCAGTAAAAACTGAATTTGCTCAACAGCCTAAACCCACATCCCATGTTCTCAATTCTATAGCTCACTTGGTTGGCTCCCATGTGTAAGGTAGACATATATAAAATACACTTATAAATTTGCCTGTCTGTTCTTTCACCCCATATCATAATATCCCAAAAGAGGAGAAATGCCATATTCCTTTTGGATCCTAGCTATGCCTTAGATTGAGTCTTTGCATATAGTGGCTGCTTTTTAATTAACACTATACAGGGACAAATTTCAATGATTTAGATTTCTTCAGTTTCTTCCTTTGTAAGGGCTCCACGCTAGTTTTAGAGAACCATACACACACACACACAAAGCACACAAGAGAAATAATGAGTATGGCACAGCCAACAATAAAGAAATATTAGTAATTTGAAGCCCTGTCCTTGAACCTACCCTGGCTGCCTTCATATTGAGAGTTCTGGAGATGGCCTATGGCATGAGATGTTGTCTAAAGGTACCAATGTCTCTTCGTATAAAGTAAAAAGTCTAAGCTTTTGATTTCATCCACACTGGTATCTTGGTTTCCCACACAGACCGAAATTTCTGAAAGCCTCATCATCAGCCTTTGTATGGAGAGTCAGCACTTTGAAGTTAATTAGAAATAGGAACATTTTCCATTTTTCTAATCTTAAGTGGTAGAATACGGTCCTTGGCAGTCTCAAGTTTAGAAATGTCCTTTCCATGGATGGCCATTTAGATTCATACAAGAAGACTAACTAATCTTTTATCCTCAATGACAGATACATGTAGGATGTTGTCTTTTTTATGTTTCCAGTGGGAGTACAGCAAACTCCTATCTGTAGCTGCTAACCCCCAGCTTCAGATCTGGCATTATAAGATACCCTGAAAAAAATGGCCCTAGGGGAAGTAAGAGGGATGTCAGAAACACAAGTATATCCCCCTAGCGGGGAGAATAGAAAGAGAGAAAGATCCTTCTTCACAGATAATGGATCCCAAATCTCTGGCCTTTATTTGACAGGCTTAAATACTTTTTCTCATTGTATATGCTTGTCTTTTCAAATGTTATTTATTCCATAAAAGAATGTCATTGCCTTAGAGTTGGCTTCTGAAAATGGATACCAGATTACTCAAAGTTTGAAAATGACACATATGAGCACAACAAAGATAAAAAGTTTCTGCCACGACGTTGCACCTTCTGAATCACAGTCCTTTGGAAAGAGAAAAGTTCATTAAAAGGAAATCCAACATAGGCAGGCAGCTTGAGTGCTCTGGTTCTCAATTGGGGATTATAACATTAACCAACAGTTTACACTCTATTTTCTTTAAAAAAAAAAAAAAGAGTGTATCAAAAATGAACATAAAGCAACCATTAAGTTATAAAAAAAAATCACATAGTGCGATGATAGTTGAATGTTTCCTTTTGAGTTAATTTATTTCTCACTACTTTAAGAATATACTTTCAATTCTTGGTAGAAAATGCTTTAATTTTAAGAAAAAAAATTTCACATATAAGAGGAAGCAAAAGTTTACCAAAGTTATGTTTACCGTTTTAATTATTTTAGCACTAAGATATTTTATTGAGAAATACAGCCACAGATGCATAATTTATGAGTAACAATGTTTTCTGAACTAGAAATCTATCATAACTCTCTTTGATAATGTCAACAAAGTAAACTTGAGAAGAGTAATTCAGCAGGTAGTGAAACCTCTGCATTCAGAACAAGAACAAAGAGAAAGGACACCCAAAGCTGTGATGCAAATACAATGACAATAAAAACTCACTGAAGTTGCCTATTCCTACAATTTCCTATGTTACTGGTTATACAGAAAAGCTGTAGTTCACTGGCAAGTAGAAGCCTCCTGGGAACTGCTTTGCATCAAGGACGATTTCAAAAATTGTTGAGGTCATGATATTAGCTGCCTTGAGCAACATTTACAATGACTCAGAATTCCTAGGCCAGATGCCTCTGCCTTCCAGTCATTCATTCCTGCATGCTGACCCTGAGAAGATGAACCCGCATGCTGATCCCGAGAAACAAGTAACCTTAATTTTCACACGAGCCTACTTTACACTTGCCTTCATGCTCTACAGTTTCTGAATCACTGAAGTCTCATTATGCTGGCTTGCAAATTGATGATGTACTTAGCCCTTCTTTTAGATGCTCTGCTCTCTAAGTAGATGCCAAATTTTATTTTCATGGCTTAAAGTTAGTTTCAAAATAGCAGTAAGTAACTCTTATAGCACAAAAGCTTTTTTCTAAGTATTTTTAAAAATGAATAATAGGAGAATTTTTATATATTTAAAGATGTTTAAATTCTCTTAAAACACTTACATTGATACTTGAATATCTAAAAATGATAGGTGATACCCAATTGCAATTTTGGTGACCTATATGCAAACCCAATTTATAATTACTCCCCCAACATTGGTAACTAATTCCGATGCCTTATATTGAAATCACCAAGAAGATTTAAAAGAATATCCTTAAGGAAGTCATCTAACTTCTTTTGATCTTAGTTTTCTTCTCTGAAAATGAACAGGTAGAATGAATGATTTGATCTTTTTAAATCCCTAACAATCTCGACCATTCTGACATAAGTTTCCATAGAGAGGGAAGGAAGACAACTTGAGCTACCAAGTGGGCAGGTAAAAAGGGAAGATTTGGAAAGGTCACAGATGACAAAAATTCATAATTTGGTGCTAAGACTTGGCCTGGTAAGCAGTCCTGAAAACTGGTAAATGTTCTGAGCTTATCTTCAAGATTAGGAGACAGAGTCAATCAAAAGGATTAATTTTTGTAAGTTTGAAGGTTCCTAAAGAGAGGCAGGAAATTCAACCCACTGATCTTGAGACCCCCTGTTGCCCTGTGATGGTATCTGTGTCAGAGGAGGGGCCAACTGCGACCTTTCCTGGAGGAATCTTCCCTGCATGATTCTCTCCCATATCCAGACCTTTGAATTTCAGGAGAAAAGGGACCTCTGGCCTTAAACAGGCCATCTTAAGAGCCCAGCCACAGATTTTTGCAGCATGCAGCAACTTCCCACACAAAGAGTAAGCCTTTCACTTATGGCTCTTTATACATGGCAAAGGCAATGTTGGTTTGAAATTTTTACAAAAGAGTAAATGAAAATCTTACTTTTGCTTAATCCTTCTTATCCCTTTCAACTCATAATATGGAAGTAAAGAACTTGGAGTTTGCAAGGTTCACTCAGGAAGTAATAGAAATACAGTAACACATCAATCCATTCATAGATATATTGGAGAAATGCGTATGACCTTTAATGCCTGAGAAGATTTTTTCCAAAGTCAGGGTCATTTAGAATTTCTCTCTTAAATGTGTTTCATAAAGGTAATCTTGTTCTCCCACCTCTTCCCTTAACCCACCAGAGACTCTGCTGTTTGGATCAAGTGTTTTTGTCTCTTCCTTTGAGTTCCTAGAGAGTAAAGTATGAACACTGCAATAAAAATTCATGTTCAGGAGCTTTCTTTTTTAATAGACTTTGGAGGATTCTAGATAAATCTCTCTCTCCTTTTTTAATATATTACCCTTTTTTATCCTTATAATGAATAGGTAGAATTATTGCATTATGATAAAAGAAAATTTACAAAGTTTTTTCTTTCATACTCTCTGTTATTGGAAATAATTATTAATATTTATTAAGTATTGAAGTTGAAAAATTTTTGAAACATCATAAATTGTAACACTTGATTTTCAGATGAAGTACATTAAAATAATTTAACTGACATCCGCGGTTATTAACAACAAAAGACTTTGAATCCTTCTGAGTCCTATTCTAGTGCTATTTCATTACAATAAAATGGTCTGTTTTAGATGAAATCATGGATTGCCAAAGCTAAAAGAGATGTTGCAAATAAAGTACATCGTGTTCCTCCTCTTCCAGTAAGGAAGCTAAAGATTTCCTGGGGATTGGTTTCCTTTAGTATCCCTTTTACCTTCACCAGGCAAGATCTACCTCACTTGATGAGCAGATAAAGATTTTGAGTAGAAAAGTCCATGTCAACACAAGATGCCCATGGGGACCTGCCTCATAATCCACATTAGCTCTAACACCCCAGAAAAGCATCTGCCCTTCAAGTACCTTCGTTTTTCAAAGAGCATTTAATTTAATTGTGGGGATTCAGGCACAGTGTGTATGAACCAATGAAACTTATAGAGAGCTTCAAGGATAATGATGTCCTAAGATTCTTCAAGACAGCTCAAGTACAACAAAAACTTGTGCCACCTATGTGTAAGGCCTACTTGTGTATAACCATCCCACTTCTCCAATTGGGAACCATGTCATAAAATAAAAATTAATATTGTTAATGCTACTACATAAATCATACAGGTAAACATATAGAGACAAAACTTAACTGAGTTTGTATTAGGTCTTATTGAATGCTTCCAAAGTAAAAATGGTCTGTAGTATACAACTGCTTGCTATGCATAGTCTAAGTCCAGTTTTCTTGTTCTTTTTGTGGCTAGAGTTACTTTTCTTCATTTGTTGAGGCAACAAATATGCATTAATTATCAAAGCTAAGCGTTCCTGGGCTGCACCTGTGGCGCAAAGGAGTAGGGCACAAACCGGCCCCATATACCGGAGGTTCAAACCCGGTCCCAGCCAAAAACTGCAGGAAAAAAAACTAAGCGTTCCTAATTGTATACGAAATTGGCACACTGCACTCCATGAATGCATTAATGTATACTTGATCTATGCGTTTAGTATTTAATAAAAAATAAATAAAAAAAAACTATACCAAGCCTAGTGCTGGGTCCTGGAGAACAACTTTCAATAAGATAAACTTATTTGTTGAAAGGAGGATTTTAGGCTGATAAGAAGACATATTATAGGCAGATAAAATTATTGGAGATTCAAGAAAGATCTCCATAAAGAGGTAAGATTGAAACTGAAACTTTGAAGGAACTGATCAGAGTTCGCAAGCCCCCAAGCTGGAGGAAAAGTGCTCTGGAGAAATGAAATAGCATATCCAAGAGCCAGAGGAGAAAGGCAACAAGGCATGTTTAAACAATGAGAAAAGATCAGTAGGACTGGACAGTAAAAATGACAATTATCCTAAGTGAAATCAGTAAAGAATAGAAAAACAAACACCACACGTCCTCGCTTTTAGATTGGAATGAACACGTGCATGGAGGGAAGTAAAACTCAGTGGAAATCAGGCAGTGGGGAGGGCAGAGGAGAGGTTGGACGTAAACTTAACCTAATGGGTACAGCAAACCCTGGGTGATGGGCACACTTAGAACCCTGACTCAAACATAAAGAAATTGTTACAGGGAAGAAAAGACATTTGTACCCCATAATATTTTGAATTTTTTTTAATGTAGAAAAAAAAGTTTTAAAGAATGACATGAAAATACCCATTGATTCTAACTACCGAGAAGAAATATTTTTTTAAAAAGAAAGAAACCCAAAAGTGCATTTGGAATCAACTCTGTTGACTTTGTTTACACGAAGCCTCTGAATATTCGGTGTGTAAGCGCTGGTGTTCCCTGTGACATCTGCTCTGATGTCATGGGGCTACAGTTCACCCCCACTTCAACAGATAGCTCTCGTGGGAAACTTGCCACGCTCAATCTCTTCTAACCCTCTGTGGTGGCTTCCACGCCTTTTCTTGAAATGGGATCTGCTCATTGGGTCTTTCTAGGAAGGTCTTCAGCCAATCAAGTCAAATCTGGCCACCTGGCCCAGACTGTAGGAAGCCAGGGAACCAAACCACATCTGGGCCATCCCAACAGGCAGTGTGTGGACTGTTCTGCTGTTCTCCTCCCAGCCTGACTTTTCCTGCCTTCTCTCCTTCTGCCCAAGAAGTCACAGAGATCTGATGAGAAGAAATCTAAACAAAGACCAGGTTGTCAATCTTTATTTCTTGTAGATATTCCCAATTTCTATAAGTAAGTATATAGGAGGCCCCTTACTTAACTTAGATGAGGCATACTTCCCTTCCCTCTCCTCTGGGAGAGAAACAAAGAAACTACTCCACTGTCTCTCTTCCCCGATTAATGGATGCTTCCACTTCCACATATTTCAGCGGCTCCCTCCTCTTGGTCCCCTCACATATCTCTTCCTATGATTTTCTTGCCTGCTGCTTATGAAGTAGAAAATAGTTAAGAAGTTTCATACACAATCCATACAAGAGTAAGAAAAGTTCTGGGCGGCGCCTGTGACTCAATGGGTGGGGTGCCTGCCCCATATACAGAGGGTGGCAGGTTCAACCCCAGCCCCGCCAGCTAAAACAGCAATGACAACTGCAACAACAACCAAAAAAAAAAAAAAAAAAAAAAGCTGGGCATTGTAGGGGGTGCCTGTGGTCCCAACTATTAGGGAGGCTGAGGAAAGATAATTGCTTAAGCCCAAGAGTTGGAGGTTGCAGTGATGCTGTGATGCTGTGAGCTGTGCTGCCACAGCACTCTACCTAGGGTGGCAAAGTGAAACTCTGTCTCAAAGAAAAGAAAAATACACCCAATATGGTGGTGTACACCTGCAGTCTTAGCTATTTGGGAGGCTGAGGCAGAAGAACAGCTTCACTTGAGTCCAGGAGTCATAGGCTTCAGTATGTTATTATTCTGTACTCCAGCCCCTAGGGGACAGAGTAAGACTCTGTCTCAAAAAAAGAAAGAAAGAAAGAAAGAAAGAAAGAAAGAAAGAAAGAAAGAAAGAAAGAAAGAAAGAAAGAAAGAAAGAAAGAAAGAA
>CAUYON010092552.1:0-31737 GCA_963573935.1 Arctocebus calabarensis
GTCACCCTGGATAGAGTGCTGTGGCGTCACAACTCACAGCAACCTCCAGTTCCTGGGATCAAGCGAGTCTTCTGCCTCCGCCTCCCAAGTAGCTGGGATTACAGGCACCCGCCACAACGCCTGGCCATTTTTTGGTTGCAGCCGTCATCATTGTTGTTTGGCGGGCCCGGGCTGGATTCGAACCCGCCAGCTCAGGTGTACGTGGCTGGTGCCTTAGCCCGTTGAGCCACAGGCGCCGAGCCTCTAGTTCATTTTTTATTGAGAATCTCAGAATATATTTCCCTCTTCTAAATACAGTATCCTAGATGGCCTTTGAGTTTCTTGGCTATGTGTTAGAGCGCAAAGAATCCTTAATCCCACTGAATTCTAGGCCTGTTAACCTGAGTCACCATCTCTAACACTGCGGGGAACAACTTGTGGCCTCTTGCCTTCTACTCATGAGGGCATAGTTCACTTCTGATGCAGCCATACAAGCTGGACTCTTCCTCTGCCCAATCAAAAGGCAGAGGGACTGGGGTGTGAGCTCCTGACATGTGGAGGGACTTGAGCTTGAACATTAACCAGCTAGGAGCTCCTGTTTGTGTGTGTGGTTTAGTGACCATCCTGGTTCAAATCCTAGCATCACTTACCAGCTGAATATAATTTTCAACCTATCTGTTTTAGGTCTCTTATCTGTTAAGTGTGGATAATAATAGTATCTTCCTCACAGGATTAAATGATTTACCCATGTAAAACATTTAAAATAGTTCCCTGCATATAGTATGTGTTCAATAAGGTTACACAGCCTCTCTAGTAGCTAGGACTACAAGTACCTACCACCATACTCAGCCAACTTGTTTCATTTTTCTTTTCTTTTTTTTTTTTTTAAGAAATGGGGTCTTGGTATGGTGCCCAGGCTGGTCTCGAACTTCTAGCCTTAACTGATCCTCCCACCTTGGCCTCCCAAAGTGCTGGGATTATAGGCATGAGTCATCATGCCCATCTGCTTTTCATTCTCTTAGTTGTAGAGATAAAATATAGAATCCAGAAGTTCTCTTTGTATACCTTTGTCCCCTCTCATCCCTCCCAAGGTAACCACTAATCTGTAGTTGGTGTGTTCCCAATAAATGTAGGCCAGACATATCATGGGGTTGTGTTTGCAGGAAGACAACCCATTCACGGGTGCTCTACCCCTTACCCTCTCTCTCCTTGATCAGGTGGTGAGCTATGCTCCATTCACACTGTTCCCCTCAGTGGTCCCTGGTGTCCTGATAGAGCAAGCCTATGCTGTGCAGATGGACTTCAACCTGCTAGTGGATGCAGTCAGCCAGAATGCTGCCTTCCTGCAGCAAACACTCTCCAGGTACCAGGTGGTGAAGCATGGGGAGCCAGGAGCTGCTAAAACCAAGGGTTGGGACGACTGGGGAGCCAGAATATGTCGCCATGTCAGTTGACTTGGTGGGTATAGGACAGGGAAAAGGAAAAGTAGTAGGAGTCAAGAAAGCTGTGTTTGCCACTTATTTACATGGCCTTAAGCAAGTCCCTATCCTTTTCTGAGCCTTAGTTTCTTCATCTGAAAAATGGAGAGGTTGACTTAAATCTAAGATCCCTTTAATTGTTGACATTCTGTGAGATGTGACCCTCCTGCTTTGAAGATTGACATATCCATTTGTAATTAGAGAAAGTCAGCCTCATCTTGAATGAACAGAGGACAGGAATGGTTATTTGGTTTAAATTCAGATGTCCTACTTCTCCTAAAGCAATCGCCTTTTCTTGTCACCTCAGGCCTCTCATTTTTGGGTGGGATAGGGTCTGGGCCACAACAATTCTTTATTTTAGAATTCAATATATATAAATGTTTTATATATACATACATCCCAGTGTATATATACCATACAGGTTGAGCGTCCCTAATCCAAAAATCCAAAATCCAAAATTTTTTGAGCACTAATATGCCACCACAAGTGGAAAATTTCACACCTGACATTATGTGACAGGTCATCGTAAAAACAGTCAAAACTTTGTTTCATGCACAGAATTATTAAAAATAGTGTGTAAAATTACCTGAAGACTATGTATTATATATAAGATGACTATGAAACACAAATGAATTTTGTATTTAGACTTTGGTCTCATCTCCAAGATATTTCATTATGAATATGCAAATATTCCAAAATCCAAAACACATCTGGTCCTAAGCATTTTGGATAAAGGATACTCAACCTGAAATTATGCATCTTTGATTAATATTTCAAGAGAAAAATAGATTATTTTGCTAGAGACCAAATCTTTTTAAAAGTGCACCTTGGTGTGATATGAACATGAGAAGGAATCCTAATATTAAAAAGTTTGGAAACTACTGAATTGTAGCCCCAAACCCAATGAGTCATGAATGTGAGGATCTAACCACCACCTTCCCCCAAAATCTTTCTCAGAATGGGCCCAACTTTGTGCCTAGAAATCTGTGTTATGGGAAATATGAATAGCCTGATTTAAGACCTTTACCCTAATGATGCAATTATGTGAGAGACCTTCCCAGGGCCCATCTCTGCAACTCCTCCTCTCCCCGTTCCTCTCTCCTCCAAACACACAAACCTTAGCTGAGAAAGGAGAAGGGCCCCAGAGCACATGAAGTGAAACACCTCTTCAGAAAAAGGAAAATGTGTCCCAACTTCTCTGAAGGCTGAGGCCCAGCTGGGGACTCTCCTCTTCACCAAGGGCTGGCATGAGAGAGCTCACCTTTGGGAGAGAGCTGGCTTGGGAACAGAGGAACTTTGATCAAACTTGAGTTACTTGGCTTCCCCATCCCCACTCTCACTCCCCCATGCTGGTGGTGCTGTAGGGTCCCTGTGACAAGGTGAGCCTGAGTTGGTGTGCAGAATGTACCCTGAATCTTGGGAGACAGCAAGGGTGCTGCTAATTACCTGGGGATCCTCTTACTGTGCCTCTTCCTGAATCTCCAGAAAACCATACTGGATGGGCCCCACCACATGTTGCATGTCATAGAAGCACAGTAGGCTATAATGGTGAGCCAGCTACAGACATGGCTCCCATCCTCACGTGGCTTATAGTCAAACCAATCATCACACAAATTAAATGAAAAATTGTAACAGCAATCAGTGCTGTAAAGGAGAGGGCCACAGCTCTATGAGAGCACATAGCAGGGGTTTCTGACCCGGACCAGGAAGGCTTCCCTGAGGAAATCACATCATATGAGGACTAGCTGAAGGAAAAAAAAAAATAGGGCGGCACCCGTGGCTCAGTGGGTAGGGCGCTGGCTCCATATACCAAGGATGGCAGGTTCAAACCCAGCCCAAGCCAAACTGCAACAAAAAAATAGCCAGAGGTTGTGGTGGGTGCCTGTAGTCCCAGCTACTTGGGAGGCTGAGGCAGGAGAATCGCCTAAGCCCAAGAGTTTGAGGTTGATGTGAGCTGTGTGATGTCACTGCACTCTACCAAGGGCGAAAAAGTGAGACTCTGTCTCTACAAAAAAACAGAAAGAAACAATTTATTTAGCTTGGGTCAGAAAAAAATCCAATTGGTGCACAGGGCATAAGTGCTATCTCCTAATCTCCCCAAAGTTGGTTTTTTTCTTTTTTTTGAGACAGAGCCTCAAGCTGTCACCCTGTATAGAGTGCTGTGGCATCACAGCTCACAGCAACCTCCAATTCCTGGTCTTAAGCAAGTCTCCTGCCTCTGCCTCCCAAGTAGCTGGGACTACAGGCGCCCGCCACAACACCCGGCTACTTTTTGGTTGCAGCCACCATTGTTGTTTGTGGGCCCAGGCTGGATTCAAACCCGCCAGGTCAGGTGTCTGTGGCCGGCACCTTAGCCCATTGAGCCACAGGCGCCGAACCTAAAGTTGGGGTTTTTTAGAGATAGAGTCTTGCTTTCTTGCCCTGCCAGAGTGCAATGGCGTCATCATAGCTCACTGCAACATCAAACTTCTGGGCTCAAGCAGTCTTGCCTCAGGTTCCCCAGTAGCTGAGACTAAAGCCATGTGTCCCCACACTTGGTTAATTTTTTCAATTTTTAGTAGAGACAGGAGCTGGCTCATGCTTAGGCTGGCCTCAAAATCCTGACCTCAAGTGATCCTTCCACCTTTGTCTCCTAGAGTGTTAGGATTACAGGCATGAGCCACCACACCCAGCCTACTGTTGTTGAGCAGGCCTAAGCTGGGCTCGAACCCAACAGCCTCAGTGCACGTGGCCTGCACCCTACCCTGCTATGGGCGCCGCCTAGAGCTGGATTCTTTTTTTTTTTTTTGAGACAGAGTCTCACCATGTTGCGCCCTTGGTATAGAGCTATTGTGTCACAGCTCACAGCAACCTCAAACTCCTGGGCTCAAGCGAGTCTCTTGCCTTAGCCTTCCAAGTAGCTGGGACTACAGGCACTCACCACAACACCTGGCTATTTTTTGTTGCAGTTGTCATTGTTGGTTAGCTGGTACAGGTCGGATTTGAACCTGCCACCTTTGGTGTACGTGGCTGGTGTGGTAACCACTGCGCTATGGGCGCCAAGCCTAGAGCTAGATTCTTAACCACTATTCTCTACCAGTTTGGGGGTACATGTTCACATTTTAGCTAGTAGATACAGAATTCATAAAGATTCAGGAATCAATGAATGAGGGTGAAACTGATTTCTAAGGTCCCATGAAGCCTGGAAAATGTTTCTGTTTTCTCCTCTAGCACCATCAAAAGGGATGACTTTACGGCACGTCTCTTTGATATCCACAAGCAAGTCTTGAAAGAGGGCATTGCCCAGGTAACCGCTTCCAGCCCTACCTCAGTCTGGAACCTGCCCCTCCCATCTTTTTGTTTGTGTGTGTGTGTGTGTTTTTTCCTTTTCTATTTTCTTTTTACCAAGAAGAATTTGGCCCACGCCCTGAGCTCATGGGAATCTGCTTATCACTGGTCCCCACTGGGTTTGGGAGTGGTAGCTGGTGTCCATGGTACCTGTCTGCTCTGTGGCGAGGCCCCCAGGGTCAGCTCTCAGGCAGACCTCCTCAGCCTTCAGTTCTCCCCACAGACTGTGTTCCTGGGCCTGAACCGCTCAGACTACATGTTCCAGCAGAGTGCAAATGGCTATCCAGCCCTGAAACAGATTGAAATCAACACCATCTCTGCCAGCTTCGGGGGCCTAGCCTCCCGGACCCCAGCTGTGCATCGGTGGGTCCCTTGAGTATCCCCAGGCTTACCTGTGGCGTGATAGCCTGGTGGGCCTACTATCACTGGTTGGGCTCAGTATCTACAACTATGACTGTGCCTTCCTGGGTTCTGGGTCATTTGTTTGCGCCTAAGGCGCAGTTTTCACTTGCAATCAGATCCTTGATATATCAGAGAGAAAAGGGACTTCATGACTCATCTAGTCCTGCCCCTTCATTTACAAGCTTGTGTTGCAGGTAGAGGGAACAATATCTCTAGAGCCTCAGGGTAAGAAAGAACTTGACATGTTTGAGGGCCTGACAGGAGGTCAGAATCCAAGGCAGAAGAGGAATGCAAGGGTTTCCATCAAAGACTCTAGTAGCATCCATTTCTAGCCAACAGTGGTGCTCCAGGTTGCAATGATTTCAGAAGGTCTGGAGCAGGATTTCAGAAGGCACCTGGGGGCTCAGGGTAAGGGGCTCCACCTCACTGGGAGGCGAGGATGAGGGAGGGATGGAGGTACAGGATCTCAGGGCTCCTCTGGGCCTGTATACCAGAGGCCAGGTTTAGGGCAGCCCAGGGTATTCAGCTTGAAGTGGATCCTCAAGGAGTGTGTCAGTAAGAAGGTTTTTAGTGTGCGGCTGATCCTCAGAGTGGTGTTCTTATAAGTATCTGTGAAGTCATGGGCAGCAGGAATCTTCTGGGTTCATCCAATTATTAAACAACCATCTGTCTTCCAACAGACATGTTCTCAATGTCCTGAACAAGACCAAAGAAGCTGCCAAGATCCTCTCCAATAATCCCAGCAAAGGACTAGCCATGGGAATTGCCAAAGCCTGGGAGCTCTACGGCTCAGCCAAGTAAGGGTGTGAAAGAGCAGCAATAATGTCCTGCTTTAGATTCAGCATTCATGGGTGTAGCAACTTCTTCTTTGCCTGACATCATTAGAGAATAAGAGGATTTTTCTAGGAATAGAAATTTATACTTTTAAGTGCCATAATTATTCTAATGGAGTTTTAGGCTTCCTTTTAATTTTTATTTATTTATTTATTTTTTTGAGACAGAGCCTCAAGCTGTCACCCTGGGTAGAATGCTGTGGCATCTCAGCTCACAGCAACCTCCAATTCCTGGGCTCAAGTGAGTCTCCTTCCTCTGCCTCTCAAGTAGCTGGGACTACAGGCGCCCGCCACAACGCCCGGCCATCTTTTGGTTGTAGCCGTCATTGTTGTTTGGTGGGCGCAGGCTGGATTCGAACCCGCCAGCTCAGGTGTACGTGGCTGGCACCTTAGCCACTTGAGCCACAGGCGCCAAGCCTAGGCTTCCTTTTTAAGTAAGAGATACTGACTATAACCCTTTCTTGTTGACTGGAAGCACTATTGTGACTGTCAGCAGTTGGGTCTTCCTGTAGCGCAGCAGTGCTACCTGGGTTGGAAAGGCTGTTTACCTGCACTAATGGCTCTGACTGCTAGGCTTTAAGTTCTCATTCATTTTTTTCATAGTTCCTGTCTGCTTCACAGTTATTAGCTCTTAATTTTTACTGCTGTCAGTGTGCTTGAATCCTCTACTCCTACCTGCATATGCCCCTTCTGATTTGCTGTGGTTTGGGAAAGCAAATGATCCAGGCTGTTATGATCATGTCTAAAGAGTGTGAGGGCCCCTCTGATGAGGAAGTGGATAAGCTTTGACTTAGGAATTTTAAGGTGTCCATTTTAACTGTTTAGAACAGTGGTTCTCAACCTACAGGAACTGTATTGAAGGGCCGTGGCATCAGGAAGTTTGAGAACCACTGGCTTAGAGGCATTTTTTGCTTCCTTTCTATTTCTTAACCACGTTCCTGATGTGTAAAGATGCTAAGTAATTGACTTCTAAATAATCCAGGGTCACTACACTAAAGTTGCAATGTTGATACGGCATTAATAAAATAGCTCTTAATAAGCTATTTCCATACCTTATGCTAAGCTCCTTACATATAGGATCTCACTAAATTTTCATAATAAACTCTCTGAGTTAGGTACTATTCACAACCCCCCTTCTTTTTACAGATAAGGAAAGTAAGGTTCTGAGAAGTGAAGTGAATTGTTAAAGGTTAAGCAGCAAGTTAGTGAAGAGCCCAGAGTTCACTTCCCTCCAAAACCTGCATTCTTAACCATTCCCTTGCCTCCAAGAGAGCCTCTTTGGGCTTCCTAAGTCCCACTAAGACCTAAGAAACCTCAGATTCTGAGCATTTAGAAGTCATTGGACAAATATTCTTTTAAGAAGAAGTCTTGGCTAGGTTGTATTTTAAGTGAGGCCAGGGGATGGCTTGGTGGGAGAGCTGCTGACAGACAAAGCTGCAGAGGGTTCCTCCTGCCAGCCTGGGAATAACATGGAGAGAAAATATTCGTATTCCCAGAACTAGGCACTAGAAGGTCGGGGATGTGTGGCAGGCACCTGCGCTGGAACTGCTTCCCCCATTGTGAGAGTTGATAGGCTCTCTGCTGACCCACCACACCCAGCTAGCACTTTCAACAATAATAATAGCTACTATTTAACAAGTACTAGTTTTATTTTATACAAGAGCAAACTGAGGCTTAGAGAAGTTGAATAACTTGCCCAAAGTTATATAACTAGTAAGCCTCTAAAGCCTGTCTTTGTACTACCCTGCTGTGCCTTCAAGAGATATGGTCCCATAGTATAGTTTGAAAAACTGCATTTGTAGAGCAAGTTAATTTTCATCTATTACTTTATGATTTTTAAGATTTTTTTTTAAAAAGGAACCCTAGGGTGGAGGGAGGGCAATTGGTGGGAGCACACCTACGGTGCATCTTAGCAGGATACTGGGGAAACTTATTAAATGTAGAGTATCAATGTCTTTATATAGTGACCAAGAAAATGCCATGAAGGCTATCTGTAACAGTACGATGAAAACATTTCTGAATGTATAGGAATCATGCCCTATGATTGCACCAATGTACAGAATTATGATTCAATAAAATTATAAAAAAAAAAAAGAAAAGGATGCTGAATTTTGTCAAGTGCTTTTTCTGCATCTGTTAAGAGGATCATATAGTCTTTGTTTTTTCTTCTCCCTATGTGGTCAATTTACATTTATGGATTCGTGTATGTTATTTCAATTATTTTATAATTTTTTTTAAATTCAGATTAATATGACGATACAAATGTTAGGTTACATTGTTTGTGTTTTTAAGGTGAAGTTCAAATTATAGTGGAGGCAGATGAGCCCTTCATCCTGAGGGTGTGCTGTACACCCTCAGAATGTGTACATCAGGTGAGAGCCCATCAATCCCCCTCCCTCTTCCTCTTTCCCCTTTCCTCCCTACCCCCTTGAAGAATACTTGTGTTATTTTCTCATATGGGGATGCAGTTGTTTTTCTATTAGATTCATATAAATATTGAGTATATTGGGTACTTGCATTTCCATTCTTGTGATACTTTACAAAGAAGAATGCAGTTCACCAATTACCCTCCCTCTCCCCTTTCTCCCCCCAGGACCACACCTACAGTGCATCTTATAAGGATACAGGTGAAACTTACTAAATGTAGAATATAATGTCTTAACACAATAACTAAGAAAATGCCATGAAGGCTATATTAACCAGTTTGATGAAAATATTTTAAATTGTATATAAAACCAGCACGTTATATCCCATGATCGCATTAATGTACATAGCTATGAAAGAAGAATGCATTTCAGTTCCATCCAGGTTAATACAAAAGATGTAAAATCACCATCTTTTTTTATAGTTAAATAGCATTTCATTTTATACATATACTACAGTTTATTGATTCATTCATGGGTTGACGGGCACTTGGGTTGCCTCCATGTCTTAGCAATTGTGAACTGAGCTGTAATAAACATTCTAATGCAAATGACCTTGTGATAAAATAATTCATTTTCTTCTGGGTAAATATGGACTTGTGTATTTTAAACCAACCTTGCATCCCTGGGATGAAGCCTACTTGACTGTGATATATAATTTTTTAATAGGTAAATGTAATCTATGTGCTAAAATTTTATTGAGTATTTTTGCATTGATATTCATTAGTGAAATTGGTCTGTAGTCCTCCTTTTTACTTGGGTCCTTTCCTGGTTTTGGTATCAGGGTGATGTTTGTTTCATAGAATGTTGGGGAAGGTTCTTTCTTTCTCAGTATTTTAGAGCAGGTTTTTCAGTATATGTACAAGCTCTTCTTTGAAAGTTTGATAGAATTCTGTGTGAATCCATCTGTTCTAGAGTTTTGGGGGGATGGAGGGAGCTTTGTTATTATTTCCTCAATTTCAGTGCTTGACATTCATCTGTTCAAGAGATCTATTTATTTCTAGTTAAGTCTACAGAGGTTGTGTGATTCCAGGTATTGGTCTATTTTCTCCACACTCCAAATTCCTGAGCATAGAGGAAGCTTCAAATTCAATGGAGAAATCTCATCTTTTACTGAGATATAAACATTGAATACATTCACTACAAGACCAGCTCTGCAGGAAATACTCAGACCCATTCTCCACACTGACCACTAACCATCACAATGGATCTTCAGCAAAGCAGATACCCAGAAACTAAACAACAAGGGAAAAAACTAAGCAACAGATCTTCACAAAATAAGATAAATAGAACTCCACCATACTTACCAATTCTCTCAATAAATGTGAATGTTTTGAATTCCCTGCTGAAGAGGCACAGGCTGGCTGAC
Organism: Arctocebus calabarensis; assembly: GCA_963573935.1. Taxonomy (NCBI): domain Eukaryota; kingdom Metazoa; phylum Chordata; class Mammalia; order Primates; family Lorisidae; genus Arctocebus; species Arctocebus calabarensis. Next base: position 9,812 of record CAUYON010092552.1, read on the forward strand.
TGGTTAAAAAAACATAAACCACCTATAAGTCTCCAGGAAACACACCTAACCTCAAGGGACAAAACAAGACTCAAACCGAAGGGTTGGAAAACAATATTTCAGGCAAATGGAAATCAGAAGAAAGGAGAAGTCTTAATCTTATTTTCAGATACAAGTGGATTTAAAGCAATAAAAGCTAAAAAAGACAAAGATGGTCACTACATACTGACCATATGGGAATAATACAAGAGAACATTTCAATTCTAAATATATATATACCCAACTTAAATGCTCCCAGTTTATGAAACAAACCCTAAATGGTCTGAACAACATAATACCCTACAACACCATAATAGCTGGTGACTTTAACATCCCTCTGACAGAAATGGCCACACCCTCTGACAGAAATTAAACAAAGATATAAGGGACTTAAACATGACCTTAGGACAATTGGGATTAATAGACATATACAGAACATACTATCCCCAAACTCATGAGTATACATCCTTCTTGTAAGCCCATAGATCATATTCTAAAATTTATCATATCCTGGGACATAAATCAAACTTCAACAAAATTAAAAGAATTAAAATTATTCCTTTTATCTTTTCAGACCACAAGGGATTAAAAGTGGAACTCAACTCCAACAAAAAGTTCCACCCTCACACAAAGTCATAGAAACTAAGCAATCTTATGCTGAATGACAGTTAGATCAAGTAGATAAAGAAGAAAATTATTAGATTCTTCAAACATAAGAACAGTAAAGCCACAAGCTGCCAAAACCTGTGGGATACTGCAAAAGCAGTCCTGAGAGGAAAATTTATTACATTAGGTCCCCACATGCATAAAACAGAAAGAACACACATCAACAACCTAATGAATCATCTTAGGGAAATGGAAAAGGAAGAGCAATCCAAACTCAACCCTAGAAAAAGAAAAGAAATAACCAACATTAAAACAGAAATAAACGAAACTTGAAAACAAACTAATCATTCAGAAAAAAAAATTTTTTTTTTCTGAGACAGAGCCTCAAGCTGTCACCCTGGATAGAGCGCTGTGGCCTCATAGCTCACAGCAACCTCCAATTCCTGGGTTCAAGCGAGTCTCCTGCCTCTGCCTCCCAAGTAGCTGGGACTACAGGCGTCGGCCACAACGCCCGGCCATTTTTTGGTTGCAGCCATCATTGTTGCTTGGCGGGCCCGGGCTGGATTCCACCCGTGAGCTCAGGTGTACGTGGCTGGTGCCTTAGCCCATTGAGTCACAGGCGCTGAGCCCAGAAAATTAACAAAACAAAAAGTAGGTTCTTTTTGAAAGATAAACAAAATTGATAAACCTTTGGCCAAATTAACTAGAAACAGAAAAGTAAGATCTCTAATAACCTCAATCAGAAATGAAAAGGAGGAAATAATAACAGATTCCACAGAGATACAAAAAATTATCTCTGACTAATACAAAAACCCTATAGCTTTTATATTTACATATTTAAACCACGTATATTAAGAAAATATATTGAAGCCATTAAATCTTTTATTTATGGATATTATTACTTAAGACTAAATAAAAATTTAAAAGAAAAAATACTTCAGTGGATTTTAAAAAGAGGAACCTAAGTTCCCATAGCATAACAGCTGCTGATATATGAATCTAAATTTCTCATATGCCCTCCAAAAACCAACAGACAAGTGGGACAAACGTTGCTAAAACCTGTGTCCATTGTAGCATAATTAGGAGACAAATTGTAGTATACTAGATCTGCAGTCCTCAACTCGTGGGCACTGGTCCTTGGCATGTTTGGAATTGGACCACACAGCTGGAGGTGAGCAGCAGGCAAGTGAGTGAAGCTTCATTGGTATTTACAGCCATTCCCAATCAATTGCATCACTGCCTGAGTTCTGCCTCCTGTCACATCAATGGTAGCATTAGATTCTCAGAGAAGCACAAAACCTACTGTTAACTGCACATGCAAGGGATCTAGGTTGTACACTCCTTATGAAAATCTGTTCTCTCCACCTTGGTCCATAAAAAAATTATTTTCCATAAAACTGGTCCCTGGTGCAGAAAAGGGGGGACTGATGTGATAGATGATTTAGATGATTTGATTATTGTTCAGAAAAGATGTGTTCACTCTCCTTCATACATAGGAATCATCACCACCACTGACATTGAGAGTAGTGATGTGACTTGCTTTGGTCAATAGCATTTTGGGAACTGATTACACAGAAACTTGAAATGTGCTTCCATGCTTGATTTGGTCTTTGCACTCCTGTTTTTCGTTTTGTTTTGTTTTGTTTTATGCCATGAGAAGTGCATGCCTTAGTTGGCAGCTGGGCCATAGAGAAAGAGAGACCTTGGACTAGGACCTGAATACAACTTGCAGCTTGTAAGCAAATGTTACGTGTACAAGCTAGATTAGTTGAGTCCCTGAAAACTTGCAAAAAAGTGAAAAATAAATGTTTATTGTACTATGCTCCTGAATTTTAGGGTTATTTGTTTTGTGGCAATAGCTGTCAGATACAGAAATTAGTACCAGAAGTAAAATGCTGCTATAATAAAAAATGTAAAATGTTTGGTACTAATTTTAGGACTGGGAAGTTGGTAATGAGGAAACTGTCAGATAAGGATGAAAAACAAGATCTATGCTATTCAGTGACAAATTATTTGGGAAAATATCACATGCTGTATCTTCAAAGATAGAACATGTACCTCATAAATATTTCATGTTGTTTGAGGTAGAACATTGAAAATGTGAGCTGGTTGTAGTAAGCTGCATTTCATAAGGTACCACATGAAAAAGATTTAGTCAGAAAAACACTAACCAGTTGTTAAGCAATATTTAAAATGAAATTATAGGGTTTCAAAATAAAAGTGCTTATTACTAAATCAAAGTTGTTGCCCTTATGACACAGCCTCAAAGAAAAAGCCAAACCCAAGGGGGTTCCACTATAACATGGCCTCAGAATAAAGATCAAATTAAGGATGTGGCTATCATACTTGCTTGTATTTCTAAAGGTATGAAAGGAACATCTGTAGATCCTTTCAGTAAAACAAAGGGACAACTAGAGAATTTGAACATTACATGGTAGAAGCATGCTGTCCCCATTTGGTGCTTTTTAAGCCTAAAAAAAGAGAAGCATGTATCAAAAATATGTGTGTTGGTATATGTGTGACTTTTGGCACTCACTTTTGTGATAGGAATCAAATAATAAAACAAGGACAAACTTTCAAAGGGTGTAGCCAAAAATAGTGAGAAATGATAGACTTAGGATTACTCTTACAAGGAGTCACCACAACCTAATGGAGAAATATCTCTAATCTCAGCATAGTGGAATCTGACATTTCCCCTACAGAGTTTCAGTATTTCTAAGGACCAGTGTCTATGTACTATATTGATTGCTGTTCTTGCCCTTTTCAAATTACAATTCTTATTGCATTTCATCTATTTCTGGTCCAGCATTATAGTTTTAGATATGTGTGGAGTGGCAGTAGATAACAACTTGACTTCTTGGTTCTAAAATCTCTGTAACACAGTTGATGTAGATCATGAAATCCTAGACTTCAAGCTTTATGCCATGTAATAAAATTTTGGAGGCTTTTGGAATGGAAGTGAGACTATTTTGAGTGTAGGAGGTATATAGATATTTATTTATAAACAGAAAGAAATTCTATGGCAAATTACTGTTCAGCAAATATTGACTTCCTGTCTCTTCAAACTTCTGTGCAAAAAAATACACCTTTTTTAAAAATCTCAGTGATGTTGAACTTGGTCACATAGCTTTTTTTTGGTCATTGGAATGTGTTGCAAATAGAGACATAAAACATGTTCTCATAGAGGGGCTTAGTTTCTTGCACTGTATTTTGCCATGAAAAATAACATACCTTACATAGCTACTAACTGTAAGAGAATGCAAGACTATGGGGTACACCTGGACCCAGTTCATGGTTTGTAACTGAGCCCAGCCTAGATCAACCAAATTCCAGCAGACTTGAAAATGCACAAGCAAGAAATAAGCACTTATTTTTACATGCCACTTATGTGTTTTTTTTGTAACACAAAAAGAGCTTACTGATACACAAATAAAGCTATAAACCTTGTTTTTCAAATAGGTGGGAAAATGGGAATGCACACTAATAAGTTCCTTTTGGAAGGATGTCTGGAGAATACTTAGAGATCTAAAAATTAACCTGCCATTTGATCCTATAATTCCTTTACTAGGTATATACCCAGAAGACCAAAAATCACATTACAACAAAGACATCTGTACCAGAATGTTTATTGCCATCCAATTCATAATTGCTAAGTCATGGAAGAAACCTAAGTGCCTATCGATCTATGAATGGATTAATAAATTGTGGTACATGTATACCATGGAATATTACACAGCCTTAAAGAAAGATGGAGACTTTACCTCTTTCATGTTTACTTGGATGGAGCTGGAACATATTCTTCTTAGCAATGTATCTCAAGAATGGAAGAAAAATTAGCCAGTGTACCCAGCCCTACTATGAAGCTAATTTAAAGGTTTCATATGAAGGCTATAACCCAACTATAGCACAAGAATATGGTAAGGGAGGGGAGGGAGGAGGTCAGGGTGGAGGGAGAGTAATTGGTGGGGCCGCACCTATGGTGCATCTAAGAAGGGTACAGGCAAGACTTACTAAATGCAGAATGCAAATGTCTTTATACAATAACTAAGAAAATGCCATGAAGGGTATGTTAAACAGTTTGATGAAAACATTTCAGATTGAATATGAAACCAGCACATTGTACCCCTTAATTGCACTAATGTATGCAGCTATGATTTAATAAAAAAAAAAAGAAAGAAAGAAAGAAAAAAAAAACTAACCAATATTCTCACTATTATCCCTTATCAAGACACCAAAAATGCCCACAACCATCCACTCTGTTAAAAAGAAAAGTCATTTCTTTTTAACACAGAAAATACAGTAGTCGATTATTTTGAAAAAAGGACACATTTTAAAAGTTACCTATTAAGGTGTTGAATATGATGTATGTGCTCTGGACATTTCATTCAACAAAGCTTAAAAAAAATTTTGTGTGATAATAAATTACAGATTCTAATTTAATTGTGTGATTATATGTATGTATCCATTTACTCTGGGAATTCTAACAAATAATACAGTGATTTAACAGCATAACAAACTAAAAGGCTAAATTCATCAAGGAAAACATATTCATGAAGCCTCTCACACAGTAAAAGAATATGAAAAAGGTCAATTACAAGTTTAACAAAAGCAGAGCCTATTGTGATTTAGAAGGTAATTATAGCTAGTTCATTGCCTTTTTTTCATTATAATAGACATTCCTTTCAAGAGCTTTAAGTGAAAGAGAAAGTTATAGGAGAGTTTCAGGTTTGAGTATCTTCAGGCAGAACCTGAAGATTTCCATAAAATTTCCTCTGTGTAAATAGAGTCAGCTGAGGGTTAATTAATCTCCAGCCCCAATCTCTCTCTATTCCTTCTTTCTGTCCTTGTAATACATTTGGCCTTCAGTTCCTTGTAATACATTTAGGGTCCTATAATCACAAGCTTTGGGGTATCTACTGTTTTCCTGATAAAAGACTAATAGGTTTTTGTCAGTATTATGATTATCACGTAAAGGATAATTAACTATAAGAAATTACTCTACTCCTAATAGATTTGAAATGTACCCTTGCAATATGTACCAATCTTAACATAATAATTAAATGAGGTGAAGGCTATGTTAACCAGTTTGATGTAAGCTTTCCAAATTGTATATAAAATCAACACACTGTGCACCATAAATGCATTAGTGTACACAGTTATGATTCCCTGTTAAAATTTCTAAATTTATAGTGTAATGTTAAAGCTATCTTTTTCTTTCTCATGCCTTTGCCAAGCATTGTATCTAGACTTCTACCTTGCAGCAATTATTATGAACATGACTTAATTGGGAACCCAAAATAAGGATGTTTTCATAATTATATCCTCCATAATGCTTATCTATTTAAGTAGGTTACAGTTCTATGTGTACTTCTATTAATAAGTAACAGACAATTTACAAACACTGTGGAGTTTGGGGAAATATATTTGGAGAAAGTGCTTAATTAGGCAAAATGGTGTGAATTTTGACATCTTTCTTCATGGTTCATAGAATATTCTTGCTGACACATATCTTCAACAGTTTGACAAACAGAAAATTTTATTTTTCCAATATTAACAACAGTATTACAAGGTCACAATATGGGGAGAAACAAAAAAAAAAAGCTTTTTAAAAAAAATAATAAATAGCACCTTGTTAAGTAAGCCAAAATTATCAAATAGCATTGAAAAACAAAATTGCACTGAGATATACTATTTACAAAATATGACAGATATGTGAAGGATTAAAAACTGCTTTGAATCTGAGAAGTTCCCACTTTGGTTGGAAATGAACTTGGGGCATAAACATCACGTTTCAGGAGCTCCACAGCACCTCACCCACTGCTCCTCCCATGTTGTCAACATTGGCTTCTGTGCTGTAACTTTTCGGCCATAGAATGTACTAAAATTCTAGACCCATTAAGTAGGTTCCCAAAAGTCCATCAAATATCCCTACACTAAATAATTGAATTTCTTCTTCATTTTGTTATACTTATATAAGCCACATAATCCTAATAATAAAGACATTAATGAAAATCATCAATTTCCATTAACCTATTAATCTGATTTCCATTACTCTGGTATGGAGCCCTCCTATTTCTCAAGTTTCCCATTTATGAGGTGCTAAATTCTAAAGTGTTAAGTGTGTATTAAATCACTGTGTGGTTCAACTCTATTACAATCCTTTCCTCCTTCGATTCTACTATTCCATGATTTCATTTTTCCAGGCAAGTGCAAGTATGTGTGGTTCATTCCTAAATTCTATATACCACTGCAACAGTGTCAGTGAAAGCTGTGGTTAGTATTCTCAGTCAGCCATATTGGCCAAGAGACCTCGTTATAATCAAATGTAAACATGGTGTGCTGTAAAACATATACTCTCCTAAGGTATATTCTCAGGAACAAATTTCTCACTAATGGACTTGGGACACTTTTACCTATCTGAAAAGGAAGAAGTATTCAGAAAGACTTTTGTGATTCATAAATGTAACCAACAGAATCAAAGCTGTTCAGAAAGGACTGAATCCCCGTGAAATAGAAACACTTACTCTTCTCCATAACATGACCTAATTTCCCAAGCTATTTTTTTTTTATCTGTTCATTCCCCCCAAAGGAATAGATAAAGTGGTTGCTCATCTGATCATCCCCAAAGGGACTCTTGTCAATAATTTTCAAGGCCCCATATTGGCAGGACATTTAGTCCGACAAATAGATATTATAAGAAGTGCTATGGAAACAAGACCTGTGTGGCACGTTGAAAAAAAAAAATCAGAATGTGGCTTTCCTTTTCCTTTCTTTTCTTTTCATTTCTTTTCTCCCTTCCCTTCCCTTATCTTCCCTTTCTTTTCCTTCCCTTCCCTTCCCTTCCATTCCCTTCCCGCCTCGCCTCGCCTTGCCTTTTCTCCCCTCCTTTCCCTTCCCCCCTTCTCTTCTCTTTTCTTTTCTTTCTTTTTTTGCTGCCTATAGTTCCACCAAAATAAATACGCAGACCATGGTTCAGGGATGGTCTGACACCGCCCCCCAGTTCCCTCCCCACCAATGATAGAAACTGATTGTTCCAGAGAACATCAACCATCAGCACGTCATTTACCAAGTTAGCCATGCAGGCATGTTTTCTTATGATTTGTTTCAGTATTTTCCAAGGGTAGTAGCTGATACAATTTGTATTTGCAAGACTCTATCCCCCCTAAGCTCCACAGACCACTGTATATCCCACTTTGGTGATTTGATTCTGTAATATGGGTTGAGAGTTTCTGTTTTCTCAATCGTGTAAAGATGAGGATGATCGCAGCTTTGAAAAACTTTGCACTTTTGCTTTTTATGAACATATGTCCTAAGTAAAAACTGCTACTCACTATTGAAATGCAGCTTTAAGATAAATCTCTCTCCTTTTCAAGCATAATATTGCCTCTTAGTCCCCCTCAGGAATGCTGAAGCTGCCCTTATTTCAGTATTGTAACCTTTTTTAAAATCACATACAAGAATAAAGAAAAGAGACATCCAGAAAGTAATTTGGTCAGTCTTCTGTTCATCTGCCAAAACTCCAGACAGATGTTCATTCTTGTCAGACCAAATTATCAGATTTTGTTTTCAGAGTATTCCAATACAGGAGAACCTCCAGGGCTGACCACCTCCCTACACTGACCCCAAGTTGCCCTAATTTTCCTAGACTGGACATGCACTACACGTACGTATCTATACAGTAAACCTCCTTCCTCATATTGACCACCTCTGTATGCTGACCAGTTTGTCACAGTCCCTTGGGTGGTCAACATAAGGAGGTTATATTATTTTACGGACTGAGATAAAGACTCCCACAAGACTCTGTCAGATGAAAGAATTTATCTGTCACTATCATATACAGCAGAGTCTGAATTGACGAAAAGGGAAAATGATGGGATATATTTCATGAATTTGAAATAAGACATTTTAAAATGCATGGTCTAGATTCCACGCTGGAAGCATATGCTGAGGACAAGGACTCTGATATAGGTGAATGGGAAAGACGGGGGAAAAAATCACCCTGGCTTGGTACATTTAGGAAAAGTGTAAAAGCAATTCAATCTTTTCATTTCTCAGATTGGTTAGGTTCTTGATTAGAAACTACTCAAATAACAAGTATTACTTTTAAAAGATTCTTAGGAAAACAATGTTCTGCTTTTGCCCTTGGTAGAGTGTCATAGCGTCATAGCTCACATCAACCTCAAACTCTTGGTCTCAAGCAATTCTCTTGCCTCAACCTCCCAAGTAGCTGGGACTACAGGCATCTGCCACAATGTTCAGCTATTTTCAGAGACAAAGACTCGCTCCTGCTGGGGCTGGTCATGAACCTGCAAGCTTCAAGCAATCCACCTGCCTTGGTCTCCCAAAGTGCCAGGATTACAGGCATAAGCCACCATGCCTGGCCAGTGTTCTCTTTTAAGAACCACATTTTAGGGCAGAGCCTGTGACTCAGTGGGTAGGGTGCTGGCCCCATATACCGAGGGTAGCGGCCAGCTAACACAGCAATGAGAATTGTAACAAAAAAATACCTGGGCGTTGTAGCTCCTGTAGTCCTAGTTACTCAGGAGGCTGAGGCTGAGGCAAGAGAATGGCTTAAGCCCCCAAATTGGAGGTTGCTATGAGCTGTGAAGCCACATCACTCTACTGAGGTGACAAAGTGAGACTCTGTCTCAAAAAAAAAAAAAATCACATTTTATCTTATTTCATCATCAGGTAATGGAATCCACGGTAGTTTTGACTACAATTCTTGCTAGATTATAAATTTTAATGACCTTGGTCAAGGCCTCCACCTACCTAGGTAATTTTGGCAAGTTTTAATAAATTGAAATGTCAAGTTGCACACTGAAAATACTCTTTTTTTTTTTATATTGCATTCAAACAAAGACAGGGTTTCTGGAACTCTAAGTCTTAGGAAGAAGTGGAAATTAGAAATTTTCATTATGTTTTTCTTTTACTAAAATAAAATTAATTATATAAGTCAATCATGTTGGGTTCCAAGTGTGATGGGGGTGAATGTCATATTGTATTAAGTGAATTAAATACAGATTCTGGATGTTTAAGATAATTCATACATTTAACACTATAGTGCTCTGCACTCTTCTTAGATATGGAAGAAGAATGGGTCTATGCTTCTAAGGGTCATAAAATAGAAGCATAATCAAGTTGAGAGTGACAAAATTAAAGTTTCTAACTTTCTGTCATGAGCCTCCACCTCTTCAGACTTGACAGATCATATACACCTTGGTCTTGGTATTTTTCTTTACACTGTGAACCACAATCCTTACCCCCTACCCCAACCCTCTTAATCTACTCATGGTACAAAAATACCTGACTTCACATTCAGGTATAGGTTCAGTATTGTAATTCTGTTCTAGCCAATACTTGTTGGTTCAATCAATCTATGGCTGGTGCAAGGACTGTGTGAGCTTTCCTGGTTCAGGACCTCGGCCTTGGGACACTTTATTAGACATTCTGTACATGCTTCTGACAGTTGGTGACATGGGCTGCTCTTCTTGCCGCCAATGCAAATGTTCTACTAAGAGAAATATACAAAGCATTGTTTTAAAGTAGTTCTCAAACAGAGAATCAGGCTGAAGTTCTGGGAACCTGCACTTTACCATGAACCCCAGCTGATTCTGACACTAGTGACTGGCAACAAGGCATCCAGAAACACTGCTGTAGAGAGGCGGTGCCTCTCATCCAACCTTATATGCAAGCTTTGTATAGTATTTGCATCACTGTAAGCTTGATATTATTTTTCCTTCTAAAAGGGATTTAGCAACATGTCTTTTGGGGATTCTCATAAAGCTATGTCCTAGAATTTGAAGTTAGCTTGTGTTGCTGCTGAATAGAATCAAAGAAAAAGATTCCTGTAATTCAAAATGCATAAGGAGAAGCACAGAGGTACTCTTCTAGGTGATTTACATGTATTTTCTCATTTAATCAAAGGGCTAAATGCTTTACTTGACATGGATTCTCATAAGAACAATTTTGTGCCAGATGACGCACGAGTGGATGAAGACAGTCGTGAAAAGAACATACAGAATATTTGTCATCGTGGAGTATATCATTTGGTGGAGGATGTCTTAATTCATGCTGTATCAAAACACCATCTAATGAGTAGCTTATACATAACAACAGGAATTTATTGCTCACAGTTCTGGAGGCAGGGAAGTCTAAGATGAAGGTGCTGGCAGATTTAGTGTCTGGTGAAGGCCCACGTCCTAGATTGCCATCTTTTAACTCTACCCTCAGATGGCAAAGGGCTGAACAAGCTCCACTGGGCCTCTTTTATAAGAAAGCTAATCTCATTCATGAGTGCAGAGCCTCCCAAAAGCCTCAGATCCTAATACCCACTTACCCTTTGGGGGTCAGGATTTCAACATATAAATTTGGGGGGCACACACCAACATTCAGACCATAACAGGGTCTGAAATAGAAACATACAGTACATTAAATGGAAATTAGTCCCACTGCCAAAATAACTTGAATGGAGAAGAAAGACAAAGGACCATGTGGGGGGGGGGAGGTGTCAAGGCAGGTCTCCAAGAAAAGGTGCTCTAGGAACAAAAGGAAGCAAGGGGCACTTCCAGATTTGGATTCTTAATTTATTTAGAAGATAGAATCATTGAATCAGCAGGTTACGGTAATAGGTAGATTGAAGTGGGAGAGAAAAAATAAATTAGGGATGACACTAAAGCTTTTGGACTAAGTAAAAGGAAAAGTGAAACTGGGTGTCATTTATCATGTGAGATGGGTTATGACTTGCACTGCCATTTTTTAAATTAGTGTATATAAGCTCCAATTAGTTATGGACTTACTACAAGTAACACAGATTGTATATGGTGGAGAATGATTTTAAACCAAGTCAGAAAGACTCTGCAGCCTATACACTCAGTTCTAAAAATAGAGCTAGGGTCCCCCCCCCAAGCTTGTTTTGAACCTGGTTCTTAAAAGCTTGGGCAGCTCAAAATGAGCATAGACAGAGTAGGAATAGAGTCTCTCCATCTGTGCTCATGGATTTGAAAATTCTGCCACGCCTATCTAACAGTACCACTCTACACGCTCCCCAACAGAGCAAAGGGACCTGCCTGTTCCTTTGACTTGACATTTCAGAGATTCCTGCTGCACATTTCTATCTATATATAGGCAAGTCCAGGCCCGGGCAGGTGCAGGATGCAGAACAAATCTCAGTTCCTCTCCTCCATAGCAACATCCTCCAGCATATGGTACGTGGGTGGAATTAGGTTAAAAAGAACATCAAGGACAACCTTGGAGGAGAAATGAAATCATCACCAAATGGAAACATACAGGGAAATAAAAGGGGTGCGCCAGATGAGAAAGGTACAAGGAATCTGCCACTGACCATCTGTCTACTGCATTGCAAAAGTTTCTACGTAGACTATTAAGTTTCAGGATTAGCATGAAAGAGGGAGGAAAAGGAAAAGAAAGCAATATTTACGAATTGGCCACTATGAGCCTGACACCAGAGAGATGCCTTGTATACATTTTCCCAACACTAAGTGGCATTGTCATTATTATGCCAGTTCTATGTAGATGAAGTCACTAAGCTGAGACCCAAGCTTTAACTTTGTTTCACAAAGTCATTCTGGAAGCTCCGTGGAGGCAGGGACAGTTCTTGCCAAGCTCACTCTGTATCCCCAGGGCCCAGTACTGTGCCTGGAACTCTGGGGGTCTCATTGACTCTCTCATGCACTGGGCCTGTCTTTCCAGTTCCAGTTCCGCACCCTTAATGACATCTCTCTGACCCACCTTCTCTCCATCCTCCTCACCGAGTGGAGTGGAAGGTCTTAGATTCCCAGGGCTGCCTCTGCTATGCACACATCAGTGACTACGACTATTGTCTTGAGAAAGAAGGATGAGCCAGCAGGAGATCCTTCAGCAGCCATGGTTACTACCAAAAAGGAAGCAAACGTTGGGGGAGAAAAATAAGAGAGGCAGATAGACTCTCCCACCTATCTGCAGTTTGCCCACTCTCACAAACTGCATCAGAGAAGGGAGGCATCTCTTTTAAGCAGGCAGTTGCGTCTGCCTCAGAGGAGATGGAGTCTTAGAAGGCTATCATCCCCCGGGACTCTGCTCTGGAGTTCCGTTCTGGATAGACGCCTCCACCCCCGAGACTGTCGTCAGCTGGCCAGGCTACTTCCTGTTCTCTGCCACCTGCTTCTCTGAGTCACTGGATTTTAAGTTTCTGAAGTACACCCAGGCCCTGTAACAGCCTAAATTCATTTGTTCACTGAGTTACCACTTACTCTGAGCAGCAATGTGAAGAATGCAAAATGGTAGCACATATATGACACAAGTGAAAGGAATGTGCAAAAATCTATGCCTGTACATAAACTTTAAGGTGAAATAGAAATTATTTATTTTGTTATGATGTATTTACATCCCTAACCAAACAATTAAGATGGGCTGGATCTCTTTTGAAAATTTTCACCAAAACAAAAGTTAAGGAACCAGTGTCAGCCGACATTAATGTGAAATTGTCCTTTACTTTTTTTTTTTTTTTTTGAGACAGAGCCTCAAGCTTTCACCCTGGATAGAGTGCTGTGGCATCACAGCTCACAGCAACCTCCAATTCCTTGGCTCAAGCAAGTCTCTTGCATCCGCCTCCCAAGTAGCTGGGACTCCAGGCGCCCGTCACAATGCCTGGCCATTTTTTGGTTGCAGCCGTCATTGTTGTTTGGCGGGCCCGGGCTGGATTCGAACCTGCCAGCTCAGGTGTACGTGGCTGGCATCTTAGCCCATTGAGCCACAGGCGCCAAGCCTGTCCTTTACTGTTGATTAAAAATAAACTCATACAATTCCAGCACCAGTTTTAACCAGGTGCTAGCTACCTAGTTAGAATTAGTGCCTGTAATTTTCAACTTTAGAATGATAGTTCAAAACGTGAAAAGTTGGAATTCACTAGGCATTGAAAAGTCATCAAAATATTACTTCTTTTTCCCTTTTTCTCCTCTTTCAAACTTCATATTAGACAACAGAATGTCTCTTTGCCTAAGATATCTCTGAAACTGTTTTCATAATATTAAAGTAGTACTTAGTACTTAAAATAATCAAGTTAAAAACAAATCCATTTGTATTTGTGACATTTTCCTCCTCAATATAGTTATGACTCCAGTCTTATCTTTATACAGAGTTTAATATTAGTAGAAAAAAAGAATGATATTAGTGTGTTTGCTGCTGAATTCTCTCCTTCCGTTGAGAGAATTACACTTTATATTACAGAGTACATTACAAATGTCTCCTCTACACAACTTCTCCCATTTTCCTTCCTTCCAGAAACTCTGGGTTTTATTTATTTATTTATTTATTTATTTATCTATTTATTATTATTTTTTTTTGGCGCAACATTTTCAAGTGGCAAACACTTACGAGGAAGCAATTGGGGTGACACAATTAAAATTTACACCATTAGACAGAAAGATGCTCTTGGAAGGGAGAAATTACTCGTATCAGCTGTCTTCTTTTATTTCTCTATCTTTATGAAACAGAGGTCTTGATCTAGGTAGTGGGCTCCATAGCAGTAGAGGAAGCCCATTGCATCCTCGAGCATCCAACCTTTTTCCTTTTCTCCCCCCACACATTAAAAGAATGAGAGTTGTTGTCGGCCACACGTTCAATATGCAAATACAAACAACGCTGATAAGAAAAAAAAAAGGTCCCCCGCATACTTTTCATGATCTCCAACACCACAGGTTAGACATTCTTGACAGAGAAAGGTGATAAAACAGCACCAGCAGTTGCCTCATAAGACTTAAAAGTAGTGACTTATATCACTTGCACATCAGAACTTTGGAACCCACTTCAATCTGTTTGCATATTTTTAATTTATAACACTTGCAATTGGTAAACCCATTATTCAATGAAAATTTACCTTTATGCATGCAAAGCGAAAAATAATACATCTGACACTAATTAGATCATTCAACCAGGTAAAGCCACTGTGTCTTCAAATACATCCATGAATGTTTAGCCTTTAGGTTACTGTTTGACTTTGTTTTGATATGGAAATTTTTTTTAGCATTTGTAAATACAAAAGGAAATGTGGTTTTTACAGTATTTTACAGAATCCTTTCTGAGTCTCTTTTTGAGATATGACTGAGGAAAGATTAATAAAGGGGCTTCCATGGAGTGACGAGGAGGAGAACTGATGCCTCTCCAGGCTACTTACTCCTGCTCTGCCACCTGTTGCCATGGAAGAGCTTCTCGAACCCCATTTCCCACTGGAGTCGTGCAGAACCCTGCTAGATGCAGGTGCCTTGCATAGGGGTAGGGCTTCCAAGTCAGAAGATCTGGAGGTGAGGCTTGTACCTCTAAAATTTTGTAAGCCCTTCTTTTGGGGTGATTTTGATATATAGACACGTGTAGGGACAGCTGTCCTTATTTGAGACAACGACCTGTGCTTTTTAGTGAGGCTCATCAGGCACATCATTCATACAGTAGAAAAGCTATTATCTCGGTGCTAATCTATCATTCACTAATTTGTTAATAATGCATATGATCTCTTTAGCCAAACGAAATTACAAATCTCAGGCTCTGAGGATTTTCTTGCCATAATTCCCTAATGCCCACTTGGGGTTAATTTTGAGAAAGGGACATCCTAGCCTGGTCAGCTGGCTGTCACTGTGCCACCACCACAGGCATATATTTAACCTGGCACCTCCGGAAGTAACTAGTACTTCTTTCTTCCTTGCAAGGTTACCCTTGTCTTCCAATCTCAAATCTTTTGGTACAGTCTTGACTCCCTCTTCATTAAAGAACAGATGCCTCCAAGGCTGTGCTTCCTCCTATGCTAGGTCATAGAGAGAAGAGAGAGCAAGCATTGCGCTGCATGTATTTTTATGCCCTTTACATAATTATTCTTTTCAGAATACATGTATTATTTGATCAGGAATGTATTTTCCATAATTGTAGAAAATAGGGGGAAATACGCCATGTTCACAAGCCTTTTCAGAAACACGTTTTATTCACAGCTCACTTTCTTCCTGGGTTTTCTTCATGATAACTTTCATCAGAAGGTCACAGGCACAGCCCAAATACCAGGAAGTGCTACCCAGCTAGATTACCCAACCCCAAAGTTTTTCACTTTGGCAATGTACAACAATGTCATGCCACAAAAAAGTAACACTGATGCCTCCAAAAAATGTGACTCTGCTTGTTTCTGGAGCACAAGAGAGGGTAAAATAACATGTTCAAAAGTACCTGCATGAAACAAATGCTCTGGATGGAAAGGGAGAATATTTGAGATAAGTTTGTGCAAGAACTAAGTGTGAAATTGTAAAGAAGAAGCTATCGTTCACATGGAACAAAAGTACAAAATTTATCAGAAAGAACAGAATCACTTCTCTATTAGAATTATAGACTGTGCCATAAAAGGATGGTGGGCCACCCTTCGTTCAGAATGCTCGCAGGGTTGTCACAGTTTGCAGAATGCAGGGACTGATGGCATGCAAGAAATACTCTTACCTATTCTTCCTCAACAAATCTGGATTCTTCACTATGAAGCTGGCCACGGGCATCTCTTTCACTCCTCGGGGAATTAAGGAGAATAACAGATGACATATTGTGTTCAGAGCCAGCTAACAACATGCGTCCGTCTTTGAATAGGAAATGCTGGGTTTAACGTTAGAAATCACATTTTTTTTCTCAATTTTCAGCATTTTACCAGCCTAGAAGGAAATACAGTCTTAAAGTGAATTGCAGAGCAGTCATGGTGGTGACAGGGTCGTGTGTGCACATGAACACACAGGATAATGTGTGCATGCACACACCCGCACAGAATGGCAGCGAGTATCATTTCACACCCAGAGCAACATGTGCACCGCCCTTCTTTTTATAGACTTTGATATTACCATTATTTAATGAAAAAGATAAAAGCAGACAATGGTCTTTTTCTTCTGTGCTTGTCTTCAGGAGTGAGAGAACAGCTGGCAGTCTCCAAACCCATTCAAGTCCAAACCTCCATTTGCTTTCTAGACAACAGTTAATGTGTCGCTTGATTTATTTAATTAAATGTATTGAAATAACTTTTATGTCCCTTTTCGACGTCACCAGGAATCAGAGTCTGTGATCAAGATTTATGAAACACCTGCAAATTACTCGTCAGTGTTCAAAGACAGTGCAGTAGAAGTTGATTGGTTTAGACTAAGAAGAAAGAAGCATCCATAAAAATGAGAGAAAGACCGTATTTGATGACTAGATAAATCAGAAAAAGGAATATAAGCTGCTTCATTACCTCTCTTTTCTCCTCCTTCCCCCTTCATTTATCTCAAACCAAGATATGGCCTCATACAATCTGTACCTCTTGTACTTTTTCTCCAGGCTTTGCTATAAATTATAAAGACTGAATGTTTTCTTTTGGAAATTTAATCTTAATATTTGTTTCATATCAAGAACAGCTTAAGTGGCAAATGATGTGTAAGCGTATATCTTATAAAAGCTGAGAAGGCTGAAGGAAAAGGTCATTGAGAAAAATACCTTTACTTGTAGCATCTAACTTGTGTGATACGTGCCTTATGAGTGTTAAAAAAAGAGTTAAAAAGAAAAAAAAAGCACATTAAGTTCTGCTGAAATCAATGCTGGCAGTGACTTCTGGATAAAATGAGGATATTTCAATTTTAAAAAAGGAACCAGCATCTAAGAAGGGGTTCATACTATGTTTTCAAAGATACTCCTAAAATGTTGCAAGGCTCCAAATCACCTATTGTTCTCCAAATTACACATAGATAAGTTGCTGTAATAGAATGTAGTATTTATTGAAACACAATAACACAAGATTTAATGAACATCTCACATACATTTATGTATTTATCTGCATGAAACTCTAAATGTGGTATTATAAAAATCGTTCAGTTGGGAAAATGGCCCAGGACCGTCCACCTATTTTTGTCATTTTAATATTCAACATAACGCTGGTTTGTACAGCATAGAGGAGATATTAACTGATAAATGGATTGTGTTTTAAAAGTTCTTTGAAAATACCAAGGCAAATTGATCCAATTTTCTAATGTCTGATGTAAAAGCTGCACATAAAATTGCTAAATAATAAAAGAAAATATCTTAGTTCTGTTTTAACAACCCCAAAGATCAAACTTTCTATTCAGGAGGAAGAAATTTTTCTTGCCATCAGAGAGTATCGTAGCTGGAAAGAGATCTGGAGCTAAAACACAAATGCATGTCAGCCTCAGGGACTGTCTCTCCTACCTCCTAAATTTTACAAATGAGAAAACTGTAAAATTTAAGTGCCTTATTATGGTCTTCTTTATTCTTCACTCTCTATGAGATATCTCAAACATGGAAATCTAAGATTCGGGCTGTGGGTTTGCTTCACTCACATAAACCACAAAAGTGAGAAAGAGTGTGCGCTTCTGCCAGTCACATACAACTGGAAAGTTCACAGTCATAGCCAAGTAGGGTCTTGCTCTTAGGATCACATATGAGATGGTCTCAATAGGTTCCTATCCATCCCATCCTTTCCTCCCCTTTACTCTCAGTTTTGAAAAGGAAATGCAAAGCCTTTTCTCGGCTTTTACTATCTCCACATAATGGGTGCTGTTGTCAACAAAAACAAGAAAAGACAGCTCTTTGTTTCTGCTGACAACAGAATTAATTTAGGAATTCTATTTGTTCAAGTAAAATATTTCTGCCAAAAAAATGCTAACTGGTCTCTTGTTAGATATATGTGAGCTATGATTTAAGAAAGACGTAGAGATGGCGTTGACCCAGGCAGGGTGGCCCACTTGTTGGGACACATGAAGTGAAACTGCCATATGACAGAGACAGAACCGCTAAGTACCATTCTGCCTTCCCCATTTTTTATTAAGAGAAGGGGCTTCTAAATTTAAAACATAATGAACCAGAGAGAACCCTAATATATTTGTACAGACAAAAAATGAATCAACTTGCTCTACACAGAGCAAATTATCCTGCTGAATATTATATCTCATAGGTTTGGTTTGTGACAATCACTGTGCAATCAAAAATAATGAAAGAAATTTGAATAGGCAGAAGATGGGGGGAACCTTGGCCTAGTTTTCAGGAACATAAATTCTAGAAATTATATGCTGCTTAGCTTGAGTCTAACCTCTGATAAAAATCTTTAATAGATCTATCCACAAGCATTCTAGAAAAATGAACAAACAGGCTAATCTGATTCATGAAGAAGAATACTACAGAAACTTTGTTTTTCATTATATATTTTAAACCTACTCCCATAGACAAAACCAATATTCTGTCAATGAACCTGACTGAGTTTCTCATGATATCCTTGTGGTAACATGAGATGTGCATTGGATACTAGTACAGTTAAATGGGTCATTTACTAACCTAACAAAAGCCACTGGGCAATGAAGAAAGAAGGAAACAAGAAATCTGAACTCTAAACTATGATCTACAATGGCCTGAGTGATCTAGTCCACCTACTCCTCTCCTGTTTACCAAGCTTCAGTCACACCGCTGACTTTCTATTCTTAACCAGACCAAGCTCACTCCTTCCTGCTTGTATTTGCTGTTCTCTTCTGTCTGGGATGCTCTTGACCCAGCTCTTTGAATAGTTGGATCCTTCCCAAAGGGTAGGCCTTAGTTGAAATGTCATCTGTTCAGACATTATCTCCACATTGGGAGCCACCTCCCCAACCTGTCAATTTCTTGTTACCCTCTCTTTATTTCCTGCTAGATTCTATTTATTTTCCATCTCTCCCATAAAAATATCAGTGCCATGAAGGCTAAGACCTTGTTCACCAAGTATCACCAAGGCCCAACATAATTCCTGGCATACTAGCCTTCCATGAATATCTGAGTGAATTAATGAACACAACCCTAAGTTGTGACCCCATATCTTCTATTTGGCATTTTAGAAGATAATATTTGTATCATATTTACAACATTATAAACATAAACATTGATCTTTTATTTGGCCTTTTATGTTTGTAAACATAGTTATAACATTATAAATATAAATATATTTATTATCACTATTTATAATGCTGGATCCATATTTTTATGTAGACATGTTTTTCTTTTGTTTAGTTTTTCTTGCTACGTTATGTTGGATAAGAACACTGCAAGATGAAATAGGAATGCAAAGGGCTTAATGGGATGAAAGGCCAAGTCCTCACAGCAAAATTACATAAAGCAGGGAGACATAGCATGTTCTTCAATTAGAATCAAAGGGAGATTATTATGCTATCACAGGATAGGAAGACCATATTTGTCATCAGGACTTATTAAAAATACTTTGGATTTTTGGGCGGCTCCTGTGGCTCAGCGAGTAGGGCGCCGGCCCCATATACCGAAGGTGGCAGGTTCAAGCCCGGCCTCGGCCGAACTGCAAAACAACAAAAAAAAAATAGCGGGGCGCTGTGGCGGGCGCCTGTAGTCCCAGCTACTAGGGAGGCTGAGGCCAGAGACTCGCTTACTCCCAAGAGCTGGAGGTTGCTGTGAGCAGTGTGACGCCACGGCACTCTACCTAGGGCGATAAAGTGAGACTCTGTCTCTACAAAAAAAAAAAAAAAAATACTTTGGATTTTTGTTTATCAGAACCTTATTATAAACCCATGGTGTGAGGAAAACATTAAAAACCATTGCAATGGCCGGGCACAGTGGTTCACACCTATAATCCTAGCACTCTGGGAGGCCTCGGCCAGTGGATTGCTTGAGCTCAGATTAGAAACTAGTCTGAACAAAAGTGAGACCCTGACTCTATGGAAAAAAAAAAAAAAAACTAGCTGGGCACTGTGGCAGACCCCTGTAGTCCCACCTACTGGGAACTGCAATCACTTGAGCCCCAGAGCTTGAGGTTGCTGTGAGCTATGACAGCACAGCACTCTACTAAAGGCAACAAAGTGAAAATTCAAAAAAAAAAAAATTAAAGCAATTAAAATTGCTGGAGTTTTTAAATCAAAAGATGATGCCTCTTGGCTCAGCGCTTGTAGCACAATGTTTATGGGCTCAGCCACTTACATGGAGGCTGTTGGGCTTGAACCCCTGACCCAGATAAACAACAATGACAACTGCAACAAAAAATAGCCAGGCGTTGTGGTGACCACCTGTACTTCCAGTTACTTGGGAGGCTGAAGTAAGAGAATTGCTTAAGCCCAGGAGTTTGAGGTTGCTGTGAGCTGTGATGCCACAGCACTCTACCAAGGGCAACATATCTGTCTCAAAAAAGAAAGAAAGATGAAGCCTCCAAGACCAAATCCATTTATTTGTTCAATTCTGGACATTAACATTTAAAAACACTAGAAAACTAAAAAGTGAAAATAATAGAAAAATGATTATCATGAGAAGCATAGAAAACTACTCTCTCCTCATAGAAGAATCAGAAACTTTAACCAATAACTTCAGTAATAGGAAAGAATTTTTTTTTTTTTTGGCTCACTGTGTTTCTTTTCTTTTTTTAAAAAATTAAATCATAGCTGTGTACATTAATGCAATTATGGAGTACAATGTGCTGGTTTTATATACAATTTGAAATACTTTCATCAAACTGGTTAACCTAGCCTTCACCACATTTTCTTAGTTATTATGTTAAATGTTAAATCTACTAAGTGTAGAATATAAACGTCTTAACACAATAACTAAGAATTTTTTTTATAATTTTATTGAATCATAATTGTGTACATTGGTGCAATCATAGGGCACAATGTGCTTCATATGCATTCAGAAATATTTTTATCATACTATTACAGATAGCCTTCATAGCATTTTCTTGATCACTATATAAAGACATTGATACTCTACCTTTAATAAGTTTCACCAGTACCCTGCTAAGATGCACCGTAGGTGTGTTCCCACTAATTGCCCTCCCTCCACCCATCCTCCCCCCTCCCCTCCCCTTCCCTCCCTTTCCCCTTTCCCTGTATTCTTGTGCTATAGTTGGGTTTTAGCCTTCATATGAAAGCTATAACTTAGCTTCAAATTAGGGCTGAGTACATTGGATAATTTTTCTTCCATCCTTGAGATACTTTGCTAAGAACAATATGTTCCAGCTCCATCCATGTAAACACAAAAGAGGTAAAGTCTTCATCTTTCTTTAAGGCTGCATAGTATTCCATGGTATACATGTACCACAATTTATTAATACATTCGTGGGTTGATGGACATTTGGGCTTCTTCCACAACTTAGCAATTATGAATTGGGCTGCAATAAACATTCTAGTACAAATACCTTTATTATGATGTGATTTATGGTCTTCAGGATATATACCTAACAAAGGAATTATAGGATCGAATGGCAGATCTATTTTTAGATCTCTAAGTATTCTCCAAATATCTTTCCAAAAGGAATGTATTAGTTTGCA